>JAQMRL010000012.1:16274169-16361669 GCA_035578175.1 Catonia carolina | reverse complement strand
TTGACAATGAAGCTTGTACAAGTGGTTAGTTTCTCGGAATGCACTGACCATCTTTCCTCGTTTGCTGTTGTTCGCGTCTTATTGCTGGTCTTCGGTTACATTTTATCCCCAAGCTACTTAAACCTATTAACTTTTCTAATTTTTTCGTATTGTTTCTTCAAGTTACGCGAAGATGTTTTGATGTTCACTATGTATAAAGTTTTCTCGAAGGAAATTTGCAGTCCTGCTTTTTCTGCTTGTTCTTTTAACACGTTTATTTGTTCTATTGCTGTTTCCATGTTCCTAGAAACGATTGCTAGGTCGTCTGCAAAAGCAAGACAGTTTATCTTAATGCCGTTCTTTGATCCTTCAATGTGTACTTGGTTTAACAATACTTTATTGGTAAAGTCCAATTCCCATTTCTAAATAAGTTTTTCCAGTACACAGTTAAAGAAACCCGGTGACAGTCCATCACCCTGCCTAACGCCTGTTTTAATTTCAAACTCTTAGAAGATTTATCCTAGAAATTTTATTTTTTATCGTGTCTGTGTTAAGGAAACATTAATGATAGCCGTTGTTTTGATGTCCACGTGTGGTCCTAAGTATATAGATGTTACATTAAATTTGTCAGTTTTTTTTTGTTAACCATAAATTGAATTTTAATTGTATTACTTAAATAATCCGTATGATTATAAAAGCCTTATACAGCAGTCAATTATTTTCATGACACTTAGGGATTACCTTCCTCTATGAAATGGCTTTCAAAAGTTACTTGAAGATTTATCTCGGATCTTTGGGTCTTTCCCTTTCAAGCTTTGTATGAAAACTAATGTTCTTAATTGCTTGTCTGCCTTTATATAGACATCTGAGGTTTCTTACAAAGTTTCCCTTTTCCCCTTCCATGGAAAATGTAGTCTAGAGTGATAAGGATTAATAAGCGCACTTTATTATGTCGTCACACGACATCTAAACTTCTAAGTAAAGAATTTGTGTAATAAATCACTCGACTTTCTCATGCCATTGTAAATAATGAACATATTACCTATATGGGTTGTATTATTTAGTAGGCCTAATCATTAGTAAATAAGGTAAAATGAAAAATAAACTAATTTTAATCATGAGTGAATGACGCTAAATGAAAGTAAACCTACGTTCGAAATAAAAACACGGTAAATGACTAACTGATACTAAACTAAAAGTTGTAGATAAACCTTTTGAATTAAAAGTTGTAGAATTTTAATGTTCCACAACATTAATTATATACACTTTTTCCTTAGAATGCATATTAAGGCCGCAATCTTAAAAATACCATTTCTTACCGCGAGAGTAGCTCTACAAAAATTTAAGTAGACATAATTATTATGTCTACCCTATCTTGTAGAGTTTAAATTCTTGTAGAGTTTAATAATGTTTAAAGAATTTTGAAATAAAAAAAGAAAATCCGCTGATGTGCTTATGAAAACACCAATCAAGAAAAGAATTAGATAATATTACGCAAAATTCCCATACCCATGACTACATGATTTTCCTTCTTTCATGAAATTATACACATTGACTTTATACGGTTGCGTGTAGGTATTTGCCGTATTTTTATACATGATGTATTATGTTCTCGATATCTATTTAGTAATAAATTAGTCACAAAGATGTGTGGCTACATAGTTCTCCAAAAATTCGCTATGTATAAAGCTACAGAACACGTTACTTTACAAATTCTACTGTATTTTATGGTTTTATGATCAGCGTTACACTGCAGTCATAGTTATCGAAACCAAACAAGAGCCACATCCGGCTCCCGTATCCAACTCCGGTAATGATGTTTAGAGTTATAGGTTCACAGAAACGGATTTGAATTTTGGAAAGTGATGCACGGTAACTGGCCGTGAGGAGGGGGTACTGGCCCTCATTTCTGCTCTAGCTACCGGACAAGCAACATCGGTACAGCATGTCCAAAAACAATACAGCTGTTTTTGAAAAATATGATATATTGAATAAATTATTTCCTTAAACCCTACCAACCTATTTAAAAAAAAATCTGGTGTTAAACACACACACAACTTTCTCTTGCCAATGCAAATAATTAACAATATAATTTAACATTAGTAATAAAACATTAAAAATAAACCAAAAATCTAACCTCAATAAACATAACCTAATTTTAATCACCAGAGAAAGACGCAAAATTAAAAACAACCTTAGTTTGGCTTAAAATTACAGAAAATCACTCTTTCACGCCAAACTAGGCACTGTAAAAAAATGCTTTAAATAAATATTGTAGATCTTTTAATTTCCTACAAATTTGTTTATATAAACTTTTGTCGTAAAATGCATACTAAGGCTGAAATCTTAAAAAAATCGATTTTTTTACACGTTTTCGTGAGAAAAAAAAAGAAAATTGCTAAACTAAGCTTTATACGAAAAAATATTTGAATAAGAGTAGTAGAGTTTTAAATTCTCTACAACTTTAATTATATGAATTTTTGCGCTAAAATTTATATTAAAGCCGTAATCTTAAAAAAACAATTTCTTTACGTAAAAACAGCCTCACCAAGAATTTCAGCAAACATGGCGTCTACCCTATCTTGTAGAGAACAAAAAATTGAATAAACCAGGCGATTTTTAAAAAAATGTAAGGACCGGTTTTTGAGAAAATCGCAAAGTGAAAAATTACACGAATAAACTACTACTTCCGGTTGACCGATTTTGATAAAAATGTTTGTGTAGGGTCCGGTAGTGGTATGTACCTTAAGTTCTAAGTTTCAAGTTTGTACGATGTTCCGTTCTTGAGATATTCTGTTCACACACACAGACACACACACACACACAGACCAATCGCTAAAAACATGCTTTTTGGGTTCAGGGGTCTGAAAACGTGTAGATCCGGTGAAAACTCGATTTCGAACAATCGACATGAAAACAATACTTTCCTTCCTATATATTCATATAGGCAAGAGAAAGTAAAAATATATAGCCGACTTATTGTCTAACTACATTGAAAATTTAACTACTTCTAAAATAGGTTTGTTTTTCCCGATTGACCAGTTGATGGGTTTTATATACCTTATTTCTCGAAGTGACAGTAATTAGGAATCACTATAACTTCCATCGTTTGGCTGTTTGTACTTTACAACGGTACATGATTGATATAGCTATGTGTTTTGCCCTGTGTCACGTCAGTTAATGTTCTGGTACGATTCAGTTCGGACAATGCTAGTTAGTGCTATTATTACTACGGTAAGATAAAATTTATCGTGGTTACATTTCGTTCGTGTATTTTTACTATCTCTTGCCTATATGACTATATTTTTTACAAAATAATTTAAAATTAAAAAATGGGTTAGGGCTAAATAAAAATAGTAATAATAACAGCAAAATAAATAATACCCCTAAAAATAAATCTAATTCAACAGTAAAAAAATGATCCAAAGAAACTTTTGTACAGTGAAGCATTAGCATCTAAAAAAGCTACTAAAATAAACAATAATAATAAAAACAAGGTCTTGGTGCTTGCGGACAGCCACGGACGTGGGTGCTGTGATCTGTTAAGTAAAAAATTAAATGATTTTGATGTTAGTGTAGTTTTTAAGCCGAATGCTCCTTTAAAAGAAGTAGTAAAATCAGCTAAAGATGATTTAAAAACCCTTAATAAGAATGATCATTTGATAATTATCGGAGGAACCAATGATATCAGTTCTAAAAATTTCCAAAATACTCCTCAAATTCTAAAAACAATTGAAGAACTGGTTCCAATGAGCAATAAAACAAATTTAATAATAAATACAATTCCCGTTCGACATGACAAACCAGAACTAAATACAGTAATAAATAAACTAAACCGTGATATTCATAAAAAAATTAATAGCCTAGAAAATAAAACAGTAAACAGGATTAAAATTAGTTTCATCAATGAAAGGCTTAATCGTACTAATTTCACTAATCATGGGTTACATTTGAATCAGTCTGGTAAAAACGTGTTGTGTGATAGGTTAGCATCCCTCGTCACTTGTAAACTCCCTGACAAATTAAAAGCTAAAGAGTCTTTTTTAATGAGTTGGCTGAAACAAGGGATAAAGAGATAGGAAATATAAGGTTAGGTTTTATTGGTGAAACGCAACTGAAGAGGAGATCACAGGTTTTTAATTACAGTAACGGTAGGTTAGGTTTACATGATCTCAGGTTAGTAAATAGGCTGCGACCAGCTTCCATAATTGGAGTCAACACAGTTGTAGATAACCAAAACAATCAGGAAAATAATGCATCCCACTGATCTATTTTACATCAAAATATTCAATATTTAAGTAATAAAATAGACAGGTTAGATATATTTTTAAGTTCTGAGAACCCAGATATGGTGGTATTTACTGAACACGGTTTAAAATGTAATGAGATGTCACTAATAAACTTTTCAGGGTTTTCTATTATTGCTTCATATTGTAGGAAAATGCACAAAAGTGGGGGGGTTTGTATATTAGCTAATTCAAGTAAGAAACTTGACACTCGTAATTTACCTTATCTAGAACGGTTTTCTCGGGAAATGGTTATTGAAGTGGCTGGGGTAGAAGTTAGGTTAGAAAAGAGGGGAAAGATGGTTGTGGTGGGTGTCTATAGATCCCCTAATGGTGATTGGGGTCAGTTTTGTTCATCGTTCAGTGAACTACTGGAAGTTTTAACAGAACGATACATAAAAGTGGTAGTTTTGGGTGATTTTAATGTAAATCTTGCTGTTGAAAATAAAATGGCTGAAGAGTTTAGGGATATTGTGGAGATGAACAATCTTGATATAAATGTTAAAGGTTATACAAGAATTACTACTCACTCACAAACCATAATAGATAATATTTTAACAAATATGGAGAGTTGTCAGGTTAGGTTAAGGGGTTCAGAGCTCTCTGATCACGGCTACCAAGTATTAGAGATTCAGGATTTAGGTAGTCATGTCCCAAATCAAAAAAATATTAAAGAATTTAGGCAGGAAGACCAAGGGAATATTAATTGTTTGTTACATAGTTTAGCCAAAGAGGATTGGAAGACGGTTTTCAATTCATCTGACATTAATCAAAAATATCATAATTTTATTGAGACATTAAAATTTCATTATAATAATAATTGTCCAATTAAAAAGAAAGATGTAAAAAATATTGTCAGTGAAACAGATGAGTGGGTCACAGGGGAAATTTTGCAAATGAGGTCTGAAGTTAGAGATGCATACTCAGATTTTCTTTCACATAGGACTACCTTTAATGAACAAAGGTACAAAACTATTAAAAAACATTATGCCAGAGAAGTCCAGAGAGCTAAATGTAAAAAAACTGCTGAAGTTCTTCATAATTCACCAAATCTAAACTCAGCAATATGGGAAATAATTAATAAGAATCGAGGTGTAGTTAGCAACAAAAGTTTTACTGACATACCTAATATTGTTAACAAAAACAATGAACTTATAGAGAATGGTATAGAAATTTGTAATTATTTTAACAAATATTACCAGGAAGTTGCTTTAAAACTTAAACAACAGATTAGGGAAACAGTGGGATGTTATGATCCAAAAGGTAACAAGGTAGTTAATCAATTCTTATTTAGCCTAGTTTCAAGGGAGGAATTAGAATCAGTTATTGATAGTTTGAAAAGTAAGAAAACATGTGGGTTAGATGGGATTTCTAGTATAATTGTTAAAGAATGTAAACATCTTTTAATTACTCCTCTCCTTCATTTGATTAACTTCTCACTTGAAGCAGGTGTATTTCCAAACAAACTGAAGGAGGCAAAAATATTGCCTATATTTAAGAATGGAGATAGCCAGTTAGTTGAAAATTATAGACCCATAAGTATTTTAAACACAATCAGTAAAATTTTTGAAAAGGTAGTATTTATTAGGTTAATCAGTTTCTTGACTGAAAACCTAATCATCTCAGAGGATCAGCATGGTTTCCAAAAAGGTAGATCAACTAAAACTGCAATTGTTTCACTTGTGGAGCAAGTAGTTGATATATTGGACGCCGGGGAGAAAGCATTGGCAGTGTTTCTGGATCTGAGTAAAGCTTTCGATTGTGTTGATCATGAAATTTTATTGAAAACACTAGAGTCATTAGGCGTTAGGGATGTAGAGTTGAAATGGTTTCAATCTTACCTTATTAATAGATTACAGTGTGTGGAGTTAACTAGGGTTGTTAGAGGGAAACTTACAAAAGTTGTATCTGGAAAGCTTGAAGTCAAAGCAGGCGTTCCACAGGGGTCAGTTTTAGGTCCAATTCTGTTTCTATTGTACATTAATAGGTTACCAGAAGTCATATCTAATGGCAGAGCTTTGTTGTTTGCTGATGATACTTCAGTAATCAGTAACAGTTCACTGGTAGATGCTCTTGAAGTAAATACACATGTTAACATAGAGTCCGTAGTGCAGTTCTTGAATCAAATGTTATTAACAGTTAATGGGAAAAAGTGTCAGTACTTGCAGTTCAAAAATAAACATAACGTTAAAGAAAGTAGAGAAGTGGATGTATTTATTCATAATAATAGTTTAGAGCATGTAGAAACAGTGAAGTTCCTGGGCGTATCTCTAGATAGATCTTTGTCTTGGGACTTCTATATCAATCAAGTTTGTAGTAAAATATCATCTGGGGTATTTGCACTAAAACAAATCGCCAGATTAAATGATAAAAAATTACTAATGGCAGCTTATCATGGCCTCATTCTGTCTCATATCCGGTATGGTATTTTAGTATGGGGTAATTCTAGCATGGGTAATATGAATAGGGTTTTTAAAATTCAAAAGAAAGCTATTAGGTGTATGGTGGGAGCTAACCAGCTAACCTCATGCAGGCCACTATTTAAGGAGCTTAAATTGCTTACAGTTCCCTGTCTCTACATTTTTGAGGTGATTATGTATGTTAGGCAAAATAATTTTATGCAGAATTTCAATGTTCACAATCATAACACGAGAAACAGGAATGATTATTATGTGGCTAATCACTCCACAAAATTGTTTGAACAAAAACCTACTTATGCAGGGAGAAAATTCATAAATAAATTACCCCAATCTTTAAAGTGTTGTGAGGATTTGAATTCCTTTAAAAAAAATTTAAAAAATTACTTGATCGGTGAAACTTTTTATAGCGTACAAGAATTTCTTTCTTGATAGTAGTGATACATAGTGTGTTTCTTATATGTATTTCAGGTGTTACATCTGACGACATGTCCTATACTCCTCCTGGAGTCTCCAGGGCGCAAAAAAAAAAAAAAAAAAAAAAAAAAATATAGGAAGGAAAGTATTGTTTTCATGTCGATTTTTCGAAATCGAGTTTTCACCGGATCAACACGTTTTCAGACCTCCTGAACCCAAAAAACATGTTTTTAGCGATTGGTCTGTGTGTGTGTGCGTGCGCGCGCGCGCGCGTGTGTGCGTGTGTGTGTGTGTGTGTGTGAACAAAATATATCAAGAACGGAACATCGTACGAACTTCAAACTTGAAACTTAAGTTTCGAACAACTACCGGACCCGACACAAACATTTTCATCAAAACCGGTTAACCGGAAGTAGTATTTTTTCGTGTAATTTTTCCCTTTTTTGCGATTTTCTCAAAAACTAGTCGTACGATATTTTTTTAAATGGTCTGGTTTATTTAATTTTTTGTTCTATACATGATAGGGTAGACGCCATGTTTGCTGAAATTCTTGGTGAGGCTGTTTTTACGTAAAGAAATTGTTTTTTCGAGATTGCGGCTTTATTATGCATTTCAGCGCAAAATTGTATATAATAAAATTTGTAGACAATTTGAAGTTCTACTAATTTAATTCAAACATTTTTTGTATAACGCTTAGTTTAGCGGTAATTAGCGATTTTCTGTTTTTTTTCTCACGAAAACGTGTGAAAAATCGATTTTTTTAAGATTTCGGCCTTAGTATGCATTTTACGACAAAAGTGCATATAATAAAGTTTATAGGAAATTAAAAGATCTACAATATTTATTTAAAGCATTTTTTTGTACAGTGCCTAGTTCAGCGTGAAAGGGAGATTTTTCATATTTTTAAGCCAAACAGGTCGATTTTAATTTTGCGTCTTTCACTCATGATTAAAACAAGGTTATGTCTATTGAGGTTAGTTTTTTGTTTATTTATAATGTTTTATTACTATTGTTAGGTTTATTGTTAATTATTTGCATTGGCAAGAGAAAGTTGTGTGAGTGTTTCACACCAGATTTTTATAATATATTATTGCAATAATAAATTTTTAGTTATCGTGTTTCTTGTGGGGTTCCTCGTAATTATGAGTTTTCATAGTGAGGTATCGAATATGATGCTGAATTCCCAGAGCAGGGAGATTGTTAGTTCGGTAATTAAATTTGACTTCAATATGGTTGGTATTGAGGAGTTATAAAACTGGGATAGTTCAAAAAGGTATGAACAGAAATTCAAAAAATCTGGTGTGGAACATTCACACAACTTTCTCTTGCCAATGCAAATAATTAATAATAACCCTAACATTATTAATAACATATTAGAAATAAACAAAACACTAACCTCAAAAACATAACTTTATTTTAATCATGAGTGAATGACGCAAAATGAAAATCGTACTCGGTTTGGCTTAAAAAACGGAAAATCACACTTTCAAGCTAAACTAAGCTCTGTAGACAAAAATTCTCTTAATAAAAGTTGTAGATATTTTAATTTCCTATACATTTTATTATATACACTTTTGTCGTAAAATGCGTACTAAAGCCGAAATCTTAAAAAAATTGATTTTTCACACGTTTTCGTGAGAAAAAAACAGAAAATCGCTAATTACCGCTAAACTAAGCGTTATACAAAACAATGTTTGAAATAAAGGTTGTAGAATTTTAAATTCTTTACATACTTTATTATATAAATTTTTGCGCTATAATACATATTAAAGCCGTAATCTTAAAAAAACACTTTTTTTACGTAAAAACTCCCTCACCAAGAATTTCAGCAAACATGGCGCCTACCCTATCTTGTAGAGAATAAAAAATTGAGTAAATGAGGCGATTTTTAAAAAAACCGTAGGACCAGTTTTTGAGAAAATCACAAAAAAATGAAAAATTAATCGAATAAACTACTACTTCCGGTTGACCGATTTTGATGAAAATGTTCGTGTCGGGTCCGGTAGTGGTATGTAACTTAAGTTTCAAGTTTCAAGTTCGTACGATGTTCCGTTCTTGAGATATTTTGTACACACACACACACACACACACACACACACACACACACACACACAGACACACACACACCAATCGGTAAAAACATGTTTTTTGGGTTCAGGGGGTTTGAAAACGTATAGATCCGGTGAAAACTCGGTTTCGAAAAATCGACATGAAAACAATACTTTCCTTCCTATATATTCATATAGGCAAGAGAAAGTAAAAACCTTATAATGAAAGTGCTTGTAATGTAATTCATCTTAACGGGCAGACCACATTCTTATAAGTAATAATAATAATTATTAAGTTATTGTGTTTCTTGTGGGTCCTCGTAATACTATACTATTTACATAGTAAGGCAACAAATAAGGTAGTACCTCCTTCGATACCTAACTATGAAAACTTATCGAGCAGAAAAATTAATCGTCATTAATTTTATGTAAATATTTTTGTATAATCGGTCCTACAAGGCAGACACCTGCGACTCTTAGAGGAGGGCACTTTTTCTTTTTTGTCCCACCCATGCTTCCATTTCTATTCTTCTACCCAGTAGGCAAGTGCAATGTGGATTCGGGTACCCTGTACTTTAAAATGTATTGGTGAAATTTTATGTTAGGAAAACAGTTAGCTGCAGCTGTTTCGAAAATCGATCCTTCTAAGAAAGGGCGTCAAATTTAAACGAGAGCTTAAACAAGCACTTTCACCGGACAACGAAGGTCGTAAAGAACTAGAAAAAAAAAAGTCTGGTGTAACACACTCACACGACTTTCTCTTGCCAATGCAAATAATTATCAATAGATAAGTAATTAGCAATAAAACATTAAAACTAAAAAAAAACAACTAACCTCAAAAAACAAACATAATCTTAATTTAATCATCGGAAAAAGACGCAAAATGAAAATCAACCTTAGTTTGGCTTAAAAATACGGAAAGCCACTATTTCACGCTAAATAGGCTCTGTAGAGAAAAATGCTCTAACTAAAAGTTGTAGATCTTTTATTGTCCTACAAATTTGACTATATAAACTATTGTCGTAAAATGCATACTAAAGCCGAAATCTTAAAAAAATCGATTCATCACACGTTTTCGTGAGAAAAAACAGAAAATTGCTAATTACCGCTAAACTAAGCGTTATACGAAAAAATGTTTGATAAAAGTTGTAGGGTTTTAAATTCTCTACAACTTTTATTATACGAATTTTCGCGCTAAACGTTACATTAAAGCCGTAATCTTAAAAAAACAATTTCTTTACGTAAAAACAGCCTCACCAAGAATTGCAGTAAACATGGCGTCTACACTATTTTGTAGAGAATAAAAATTGAATAAACCAGGCGATTTAAAAAAAAATCGTAGGACCGGTTTTTGAGAAAATCGCACTTTTGTCGTAAAATGCATACTAAGACCGAAATCTTAAAGAAATAGACTTTTTACACGTATCGTGAGAAAAAAACAGAAAATTGCTAATTACCGCTAAACTACGCGTTATACAAAAAAATGTTTGTAATGAAAGTTGTAAGATTTTACATTCTCTACAACTTTTATTATATACATTTTTACGTTAAAATGCATATTAAAGCCGTAATCTTAAAAAAACAATTTCTTTACGCAAAAACACCCTCACCGAGAATTTCAGCCAACATGGCGCCTACCTTATCTTGTAGAACATATAAAAGTTAGTAAATCAGGCAATTTAAAAAAAAATCGTAGGACCAGTTTTTGAGAAAATCTCAAAAAATTGAAATATTACACGAATAAACTACTACTTCCGGTTGACCGATTTTGATTAAAATTGCTTGTGTCGGGTCCGGTAGTGGTTCGAAACTTAAGTTTCAAGTTTGAAGTTCGTACGATGTTCCGTTCTTGAGATATTCTGTTCACACACTCACTCACAGACACACACACACAGACCAATCGCTAAAAACGTTTTTTGGGTTCAGGAGGTCTGAAAACGTGTTGATCCAGTGAAAACTCGATTTCAGAAAATCGACATGAAGACAATACTTTCCGTTCTTGCGATATTATGTTCACGCACACACACACACACACACACACACACACACACACACACACACACACACACACACAGATCAATCGCTAAAAACATGTTATTTGGGTTCAGGGGGTCTGAAAACGTGTAGATCCGGTGAAAACTCGATTTTGAAAAATCGACATGAAAACAATACTTCCTTCTTATATATTCATTCATATAGGCAAGATAAAGTAAAAAATAGTGCACATAGTAAATTAACGAATATCATATAAGTGTCAATTTAATAACAAAATGAGATTTTTACTTCTACAAACTTTTGCATAATATTATAGAATATCGTACGAATTCGTTTAAATTTTCTGTATACGACCATATCCCTCGTAACTAAAAAGTTTCTGTATTCACGGCAAGTTCGCCGAACGTAACCTCCGCCAATAACGAGGAATGGCTGTATTTATATATCTGGTAACCTTCTTGTAAACCTTTCCATACGTTCGCTGTTTAGAATTTATTTCTTAACTTGTTGTACCAACTTTCCACCGCATTTGTGACACAGCTGGAAACAGTCCAGAACAATGTTCATGTTCCAAGACAATAAAGATGAGTAACTTATATTAAAAGCTTCAACTAATTCAACGCATATCGTTTTTGATAGTTTTATTTATTTAAACGTTCCCAATTAAACAATTTAAGGATACCCGGAACGAAAGAAATTTAAAATTTTCACATATATTATCCGATTTTTTGCAAATTAATTAAATTCAGTTTTCTGCATCCAACGATACAGGTATAACTTGTTGGCGGTTTTGCAGTTTTTTTTAAAATTAAAATATGTTGAATCCTTACGTTATTTTTTAAACGTTACCATTTGCATAACATCTCTATTTTTTTTTTTTTTTTTGAGTGACAGCAGATCAATACATAATTTTTTTATTTTGTGCGATATTTCTTGTTTTTAAAACTTTACGTTAGCAACAGACTACCTATGAACATAATATATTAACCTGTTAAATGTAAAAAATAACACATTTTTTTTTAACGTATAATAATATGTTCTCTTGAAGTTTTTCTTGTTTTCCATAAATAGCAATTTTTGACGCATAAGGAACATTCTCTTAACTAACTTCTTCTCTTCTTAAAGTTCCATCTCCTATCGGAGGTTGGATATCATAATGGCTATGGTCACTTTGCTGGCTGCCGCTCTGAATAGTTGCAATGAACTACAGTTGAACCATTCTCTAAGATTCCTCAGCCAGGAGATGCGTCTTCTTCCTACGCCTCTTCTTCCTCGGATCCTTCCCTGTATAATAATTCTCAGCAACTCATATTTTTCTCCTCTGGTTATGTGACCCAAATATTCTAGTTTTCTTGTTTTTATACTCTTCATAACTTCCAACTCCTTATTTAAACGTCGTAGCACCTCAACATTGGTAACCTTTTGGACCCACTGAATTTTCAACATTCTCCTGTAACACCACATTTCGAACGCTTCTATCTTCTTTATGTGTTGTTTCTTCAATGTCCAAGCTTCCATTCCATATAGTACGATGGAAAATACGTAACATCTTAGAGCCCTCAATCTGAGAGGCATGTGAAGGTCTTTGTTTGTTAGCATTGTCTTCAATTTTATGAATGCTTGCCTTGCAGTTTCAATTCTTACTTTAATTTCTTTGCTTTGGTCATTCTTGTCATCAACCCAGGTTCCCAGATATTTGTATGCCTCTACTTTTTCTATTTGGGTTTGCTCTATTGTTAATGTTTCATTTCCATGTTCTGCTCTCGAGACAATCATAAATTTAGTTTTTTTCTCATTTATTCTAAGTCCATATCCAATGCAATGATCGTTAATTCTATTCACCAATTCTTGCAGCGATTCCAGGGTGTCTGCCATCACAACGGTGTCATCAGCGAATCTTATGTTATTTACTATCCTTCCACCCACAGAGATTCCATCACTCAGTTCTGTTATGGCGTCTTGAAATATGGCTTCACTATACATGTTGAACAGTAGTGGCGACAGAACACAACCCTGCCTTACCCCTCTCTTTACATCAATATTCTTGGACTTTTGTTCTTCGACCTTTATATTGGCCTTTTGATTCCAATACAGATTGATGATGATTCGCAAATCTCGTCTGTCTATATTTTTGTTTTTCAATAATTCTATTAGTTTTTCATGTCAGACCCTGTCAAATGCTTTTTCAAAATCAATGAAACAGGCATATATATCAATGTTCATATCTAAGCATCTTTGAGAAAGGACATTAAAAGAAAACAATGCCTCTCTTGTTCCCAGTCCTTTGGGGAACCCAAATTGGGTATCGTCCATATCATCTTCTAGTTTTCTATATAATCTTCCATGAATTACCTTCAGAAATATTTTAAGGGTATGGCTTATTAGTGATATTGTCCTATAGTCTGAACAATCTTTGGCATATATTGTCTTTGGTATTGCTACAAAGGTAGATACCAACCATTCCTGTGGTATTTGTCCGGTTTTATAGACTTCATTAAACAGATCCAGCTGTATATGTAGAGTTTCATCATCCAGGCATTTCAATAATTCCGCAGGTATTTCGTCTGGACCTACACCTTTTCCGTTTTTTGCATTTCGTATTGCCTGTTTGATTTCCTCCATCATGATCTCCGGTCCCGTTTCACTGTCAATTTCTTCCGGTTCTTGACGATTATCCTCAAACAGGTCTGCTATGTATGTCTTCCACTTATTCAATTTCTCTTTGACTTCTATAATAATTTTTCCATTATTGTCTTTAAGAAGACCATCTTTCCTTTTTCTCTGTGTATTTGTCATTTCCTTTATTTTCTTATACATGTTGAAGCTATCATACTTTTTTGCATATTCCTCTATTTCACTGCACTGATTTGTAAGCCAAGTGGATTTTGCCTCTTTTATTTTCTCTCGTATCAATCTCTGTGTTCCCTTGTATTCTGCCTTATTCCTGCCTTTATACTTCTTTCCTTCCCCCATTAGCTCTAGGATTTCTGAAGTCATCCATCTCTGTTTTTTTCTTATTTGTGTCTGCAATATCTTCTTGCCTGCCTCTACTAAGGTCTTCTGTATAATGCTCCATTTGTCATCAACATCTGTCGCCTTTATCACATCTTGTTTTCTTTCCTTTAAGTTACCATTTATTTCTTTTTTCAAACTCTAGCGTACAGGCTCTTCTTTTATCCTTGAGACATCGAACCGTGGTATATGTGATTGCTTTCGAATCTTCTTCAATTTTATCTTCATAACACTTACTAATGGATTATGATCTGAATTTATGTCAGCTCCGGGGTATGTTCTCACAGACTTTATCATGTTTTTATATCTGGATTTTATTAAAATGTAGTCTATCTAATTTCTAACAATGTGATCCTCAGCATCCGCAGGTGATTTCCACTTAACTAACTAGGTGATTTCTTAACTAACTGGAAATGTATTTTAATTAAATTTTTGCTCAGCCTTTCATATCATAATTGCAATGTACTGAGTTAATATTACAGTAAAATAATGTGTTTAAATATTTATTTTCCACTTTAGTAGGGAAAAAGTTATGATTTCCAAAAGTGGTTATTTCAAAAAAAAATATCTTATCTTCCTAACAATATATCCAGATGCTACTAACTCAGTGAGTGTAGAATAGCCTAAAAAGTAACCACAAGAAAATTGGTCACAATAACTCAACAATTTTTGAGAAAATGCTCTTTACATTAGCATTACGGAGATAGGCATTCCGGGTCTCCTTAACTGGGGTATTTTTTGATAAAATATTACGGGGGCATAAAATCGTCGGAAAGTACAAGGGTCAAATTCCTCTTCCTGGAATTCGTCGGAAAGTACACGCCACTCTTTATACTGCCTTGTCTGACCGCGTAGGGCCTACTAACTGCTGTTTTCGTATTACACCAGCACTCGTACCCAAACTTTTATTAGTGCAACTAGGCTCAAAGATTATAACTAATGTAAAAAATCTGGGGTGAAACACTCACACAACTTTCTCTTGCCAGTGCAAATAATTAACAATAAACCTAACATTAGTAATAAAACATTAGAAATAAATAAAAAACTAACCTCAATAAACATAACCTTATTTTAATCATGTGTAACGTCTGAGTTGAAATACGTTACTGTGGGTTTTTGTTTCATATCTGGCGCTGCATTTCAGTTTGTATTAATACTTAACTCTGTTCACCGTAAGCTGACGCTATCTGTCTTTTTTCCATTGTACTATTCTAGCCTGTGTCGAATTTTCTAGTAATTTTAATTATGTACGTTTTTTCCTTGTTCGTGTACACTCTTGGTTGTATTGTGAAACTGAACGGTCGCTTACATTAATATGTTTCGCCGAATTTATACTTTATTCTTTTAGTAAAGAATGTCGTTTTTATTTTAAAATGTTGCATATTTATTATTGCAAATGTGAAATATTGATTCATCTTTTATCTGCAGTTTTTTAATAACTTTCTTATGATGTTACGTAATTTGTAATAGTGTTTACCGGGTTCGTGTTTAACCATTTTGCTTATGAAATTTTTCTTGGTTTCATCGAATAAATTTATTTCGTGTTCTATTCTGGGACTGTTCTTCGGCTATTGGAGATTTCAAGTATGGTTTCATTTTGGTTCTGGAATATTTTCTGTTCTAACAATTTGGAGGCTTGAAGTTTGGACAGCAGTGCCACTCACCTCACCTTGCAATTTGGTTCCGGAGGATGACTCTCCCGGGTTCGATTCCCGAATCCCGAAAAATTTGGCAGTTTATCTATTCTACTGTTTAATTTGGCCGATGATCACCGATTCTATCCTGGAAGGTTTGATTTCTGCAAACCGGTATGTTTGGTTAAAATTTTTCTTTTGGGAAAATCTCTGTTGTTTCTACTTGAACATTTCTGCGCTCGTCAGGAATGTTTGCCTGTACTGTGCATGTCATGTACGGAAAATATTGGTGAACGAACTTGCCTATTACTTAACTAAAAATTATTTAAAATCAGAACTATGTCATGTTTTGCTCTTTCATAATGAATATTCTTTATTTATAATTTTGGCGTTTATTATTACAAATTTTATATTTTTTTTATATATATTTTTGTTTTTATTATTGTCTTTAATAATTATGTAAAAGCTGCCATGGTACGCAATGCATTTCTAAAAACCAGTATTATGATATCATACTATTAACAAACTATGATTTGATTTGATGCAAAATTAATTCTTATATTAAAAAGTTTTTTTACTATAGTAAGTTCTTCAAAAATAAATAAATCAGTATAATTCTGGTAAAATTGTATCTGTTACAATGAAAACTTAAAATATCTAACTGAATCTTAGTATTCATTAAATTTTGCTGTTTAAATTCATTTGTGATATTCTCTTAAAATTTTCCTGAAGTTATTTATTCAGGGACTTAATTTTGAAATATCTATATTGTGTTCATATTACTTTTTGCTTTAATTTTTAAAAAGAAACAACTTGGATTTGTTACTAATTAATTAATATTTTTCTATATCTTTTGTGATTTTTTTTTTAATGCAATTATAATCATATGCAACAACAACTCTTTTATTTGGCTTCCTTGTGTTTTTTGTCCACCCCTGGGCCAACCTATCGATGTGGATAGAGGGGGGCAGTGACACATGAGTGAACGACGCAAAATGAAAATCGACCTCAGTTAGGCTTAAAAAACGGAAAATCACTCTTTCACGCTAAACTAGTCTCTGTGCAGAAAAATGCTTTAAATAAAAGATGTAAATCTTTGAATTTTCTATAAATTTTATTATATAAACTTTTGTGTAAATGCATACTAAAGCCGAAATCTTTAAAAAATCGATTTTTCACACGTTTTCGTAAGAAAAAAACCAGAAAGCCGCTAATTACCGCCAAACTAAGCGAAATACAAAAAAATGTTTGATATAAAAGTTATAGGATTTTAAATTCTCTACAACTTTTATTATATACATTTTTTCGCTTAATTGCATATTAAAGCCGTAATCTTAAAAAAACTATGTTTTTACGTAAAAACAGCCTCACTTAGAATTTCAGCAAACATGACGCCTACCCTATCTTGTAGAGAATAAAAAATTGAGTAAACCAGCCGATTTTTAAAAAAAATCGTGGGAGCAGTTTTTGAGAAAATCGCAAAAAAGGGAAAAATGACACGAATAAACTACTACTTCCGGTTGACCGATTTTGATGAAAATGTTCGTGTCGGGTCCGGTAGTGGTATGCAACTTAAGTTTCAAGTTCCAAGTTCGTACGTTGTTCCGTTCTTGAGATATTCTGTTAACACACACACACACACACACACACACACACACACACACACACACACACACACACACACACACACACACACACATACACACACACACACACACACACACACACACACCAATTGCTAAAAACATGTTTTTTGGGTTCAGGGGGTCTGAAAACGTGTAGATCCGGTGAAAACTCGATTTCGAAAAATCGACATGAAAACAATACTTTCCTTCCTATATATTCATGTGGGCAAGAGAAAGTAAAAATGTGTGTGAAACACTCACACGACTTTTCCTTGTCGATGTAAGCAATAAAACAAAACGAAATGATTAAATCATGAGTAAACAATGTAAAATGAAAAACCTAACGTAATATAAATTAGAAGTGCATCACACAAAAAGTCAACCTCTTAATAACTAAAACATAGGCCTACAGAAAATTACCATTTGACGCAAAATTAGGCTCTGGAGAAGAAAATACTAGAAAAAAAATTCGTCGATTTTATTTATTTTCTATACCTTTGATTATATACAATTTCGTTATAAAATGCATACTAAGGCCGCAATCGTTCAAAAATCTCATTGTTTTACCAATTTTGAAGACCAATATACAAAAATCACAATTGGCTATAAATTAAGCTTTTTAGAAAAATCGCTTCAAATAAAAGTAGAAGGTTTTTAATTTTCTACAGTTTAGTCATACATTATGCCCTAAAATGCATATTAAGGCCATAATCTTGAAAAAAATCCCATTTTTTACTACGACATCACAGTCTCCCCAAAAATTCCAACAGACGACGCTTTTTTATCGTGTAGATTATTAAAAAATCTGGTGTGAAACACTCACACAACTTTCTCTTGCCAATTTAAATAATTAACAATAAACCTAATATTAGTAATAAAACATTAGAAATAAACAAAAAACTAACCTCAATAAACATAACCTTATTTTAATCATGAGTGAATCACGCAAAATGAAAATCGAACTCAGTTTGGCTTAAAAATACGGAAAATCACTATTTCACGCTAAACTAGGCTCTGTAGAGAAAAATGTTTTAAATAAAAGTTGCAGATCTTTTAATTTTCTATATATTTGATTATATACGTTTTTATTATAAAATGCATACTAAGGCCGAAATCTTAAAAAAATCGATTTTTCACACGTTTTCGTGAGAGAAAAACAGATAATTGCTAATTACTGCTAAACTAAGCGTTATACAAAAAAATATTTGATATAAAAGTTATAGGATTTTAAAATCTCTACAACTTTTATTATATACATTTTTTCGCCAAATTGCATATTAAAGCCGTAATCTTAAAAAAACTTTGTTTTTACGTGAAAACAGCCTCACCCAGAATTTCAGCAAACATGACGCCTACCCTATCATGTAGAGAATAAAAAATTGAGTAAACCAGCCGATTTTGAAAAAAAATCGTAGGACCAGTTTTTGAAAAAATCGCAAAAAAGTGAAAAATTACACGAATAAACGACCACTTCCGGTTGACCGATTTTGATGAAAATGTTCGTGTCCGGTTCGGTAGTGGTATGTAACTTAAGTTTCAAGTTTGAAGTTCGTACGATGTTCCGTTCTTGAGATATTTTGTACACACACACACACACACACACACACACACACACACACACACACACACACACACACACACAGACCAATCGCTAAAAACATGTTTTTTGGGTTTAGGGGGTTTGAAAACGTATAGATCAGGTGAAAACTCGATTTCGAAAAATCGACATGAAAACAATACTTTCCTTCCTATATATTCATATAGGCAAGAGAAAGTAAAAATTTAATAAATGAGGTAATTTCTTAAAAAAAAGTCATAAGGCCGTTCCTGAGAAAATACAAAAAAATGAAAAATTGCGCGATTAAACTACAAATTCCTATTGATTTTAATGAAAATGTCCGTGTCCCTAATAGTACTGTCTTTACGTTTCAAGTTTCAAATTTTTTACGATATTACGTTCTTGAAATATTTTGTTCACACACAGACACAAACCAATCGCTAAACACGTGTTTTTTTAGGTTCAGGGGGCCTGAAAACGTAAATTTCTTGTGAAAGCTCGTTTTCTTAAAATCGGCATGAAAACAATATTCTACCATATTTATTCATATACGTCACTTGAAAAGAATGTCATATGGGAGGATGCCATTAGAGACTAAAAATTATAGACCAATTTGGTTCGAGAGTTGCGGGGAGACCGAGGAAAAGATGGGTACCAGAACAGGTTCACTAAACCTAGACCTTGAAGTAAAGAAGAAAAAGATATACACATATAGGGCAAGAGAAAGTAAAAAATCTGGTGTGAAACACTCACACAACTTTCTCTTGCCAATGCAACAAATAATTTACACAATATAACCTAACATTAGTAATAAAACATTAGAAATTAACAAAAAACTAAACTCAAAAAAATAACCTTATTTTAATCGTGAGTGAAAGACGCAAAATGAAAATCAACCTCAGTTTGGCTTAAAAATACGGAAAAACACTCTTTCACGCTAAACTAGGCTCTGTAGAGAAAAATGCTCGAAATGAAAGTTGTAGATCTTTTAATTTCCTATAAAACTATATATATATATATATATATATATATACACACACACTTTTGTCGTAAAATTCATTCTAAGGTCGAATTCTTTAAAAAATCGATTTTTCACACGTTTTCGTGAGAAAAATACAGAAAATTGCTAATTACCGCTTTACTAAGCGTTATACAAAAAAATGTTTGAAATAAAAGTTGTAGAATTTTAAACTCTCTACAATTTTTATTATATAAATTTTTGTGCTTAAATGCAAATTAAAGCCGCAATCTTAAAACAAAAATTTTTTTACGTGAAAACACCCTCACCAAGAATTTCAGCAAACATAACGCCTACCCTATCTTGTAGAGAATAAAAAATTAAGTAAATAAGGCGATTTTGAAAAAAAATCGTAGGACCAGTTTTTGAGAAAATCGCTAAAAATTGAAAAATTATACGAATAAACTACTACTTCCGGTTGACCGATTTTGATGAAAATTTTCGTGTCGGGTCCGGTAAGGGTATGTAACTTAAATTTTAAGTTTCAAGTTCGTACGATGTTTCGTTCTTGAGATATTTTGTATACACACACACACACACACACAGACCAATCGGTAAAAACATGTTTTTTGGGTTCAAGGGGTCTGAAAACGTGTAGATCCGGTAAAAACTCGATTTTGAAAAATCGACATGAAAATAATACTTTCCTTCCTATATAGTATTCATATAGGTAAGAGAAAGTAAAAACGTCATTACAACACACAGTTGATGTTCTTAGAAATTATAATATACCTAGGTACATATTGGCTGTTAATAGTGTTAGAACTTCTAAGAGAATGATTCACTAACTCCCCCCTTCGCCCTACGTACTGCGAAATTCAGTAACACAGAGCTTTGGTGGAAGTTCAGTTGGTAGAGCTTCCAATAACCAATCACCTGTACACATGTTTACAACATAATACTAAACATTGATGTAGGCCTATAGAGTAAAATACTGATCAATATGACTGAGGTATTGAATGTGTATCCCAGCCACAGCTTCCTCTACTAGTTCATAACAAAAGTGAAATAATAAACATCTGCTAGTAACGTACTTACAAAAGTTAAAGCATCAATCCATTTCAACGTGCAAATAACAATTATAATTAAATAAATATAAAATATTAATGAAATATTTAAAAAACTTCTGTCATTTCGTGCTAGCACATGCATTGTTACTGATGGAAAAATATGATTTAATTTTTTGTTTTATCTTTAAAATATTGTCATAAAAAATAAAACCATAAAATTAATTAACTAATTTAGATTGTCATTAGATAATTATGTAAAATTTTGTAACAATTTATTACTGAATTTTTAATTCCTATATTGTTTCTTATATTAATTGGCGTCAAACCAGTCGGGTTGGATTAGCGGTAGAGACGTCACCAAAATCGGCTGTTTAACAGGTAATTTTTGGACACGAAGATTCCGTGATTCAAATCCTAATAAAGGTAAGTTACTTTTAAATTGATTGAATACTAGACAGTGATTACCAGTGTTTTTTGATGTTTGAGGTTCCATACTCTCTCAGGAATGGTCGGCATGCGTCTGTACAGGATTATACTTCATTTACACGCCATACATATCGTCCTCATCTCATTACCCAATTAGATGAGGATGAGCATGAGATTGCTTATTTTTTTAAATTTAACCGATTGCACACATAAGGTGTGAAACAAATATTGACATCATAAGAACAAGCAGAAAAAGCGGGACAGCAGATTTCCTTCGAGAGAACTAATAAATATATAACGAACGTCAAAACAGCCCTGCCTCACTTGAAGACACAATACGGAAATATTTGAAAAGTTGATAGATTTACGTACCTACTTCAAAGAGATAATACGACCAAAAACCAGCGAAAAGGTAGCGAACAACAGCAGACGAAGAAAGATGGCCAGTTCACTCCGGGGAACTCAACTATTGTACAAGAAGAAAACACTCTTAAGACAAGCCAAGATTAGACATTATAACAGTGATAAAACCTGTTTGTCTGGACGCGAGTGAGTGCCTTAGAATAACTGGGAAGGCTGGCCTAAGAGAAGCAGAGAAATTTGAGATAAAGATCCGTCGCAAGATAACGGGTCCGAAGATAATAGACGGACAATAATGGTTACGAGGTCTAGAAGACCTGTACAAGGGAAATTAACAATAAATGGAAACGATTAAAAAAATAAGACTAAAATTCTACGGACAACATATAGAATGGATGACAATCGGTCAAAAAAACAAACACTAAACAATAAACCTAAAGTGTCGGATTAAAGGTTTAATGAAAGTCAGAAAGGTATTGAGAAAACTGGAATAAACCGGGAAAACTAAATGAACCGAACCAGATTCAGACAACTAAAGGACAACTAATTTTATTTGAAAAATATATAAAAAATATATTGATTGTTGAAACATTTTACGGCGTACAAAGCCTTCCTAAAAAGGTTTTTGAAGGAAAAATAAATAAATTTCAAAAAAACCGCCGAGGAAAATGGTGTATTATTTGATAAAAAATGGTCGAATGACACGCTTATTGAAGTACGCAAGTATGTACTGTAGTAGTGGTAATAAGTGAATTGGTGAGTAATGAATTTACTTATTATTAATATTTAGTATTGTCAGTTTTATGACTTATACTCATAACCCCCTTCAACCCCTTTCTAAACTCCGTTCTGAGATTCCCTTTCTGAAGTCTCATGGATGTAGTTAAAAAAAATAATAAGTACAGTGAAAAAGTAATAATAATAATAAAATATACCTTACCGTTAAAAGTGAAATTTCCTGGAGGTCCGATACATCTTCTTGGATCTACGAAGTAGACAGCAGTCATAAGGTTCGATTTTGTTGTATTTGGAATAACCAAAACTGTGAAGTATTTCAGTTGTCCTGATATTGCATGTACTTGCTTCATCCAAACCATGTTGTAAATGCCTTTTAAATTTTTTGAAGATGCCATTTTTTCACCAATCCTACGAAAAAATGAAAACATAAACTTCACAGAGGAATATTTACTTCCTCTTCCTTTGTATGTAGGGGAAGGGAGCCATATATGGAATAGGTTCTTATTATGGAATAGCCTACTAGTGTTTTTCCAGACAGGACGTTGGAAATCCTGATCTTCTCGCACCATTGGTTATACCGACAGAAACAACTACCGGATTCAAACAGACCAAATACAGCGTGTTTTGTCAAGGTGATTACAATGAAGATAAAAAAGGTGAAAAGTGGATTCAATGCTCGAGGTGTAATAATTGATATCATGAACAAAGCACTAGTGCTGAAGGGTTGTATTTTGTCTACGATTACTGTGAATAAACTGACTGGACTAATACTTTGGTGTTTTAAAAACTATGTAGGGAAATTATGTATCTTTTCCAAATATTCCAAACTATAACCCAATGTATGATATTAAGATCCTATTTTGATAATCGTAAAAATCATGTCGCTAAAGAAAATTGTCTTTTAAAATTATATTTGTAAATTTAAGATTTTGTATTTTCTAGTTGTTTCTTAACTATTTCTACTATTGATATAAAATTCAAGTAATTTCAAAAAAGTCATAGAAACCCAGAAAAATCAAAAAAATGAAAATGGTATTCCATATTTGGTTCCTCTCCCCTAATATTAAAAAGAAAAATTGTAATACTTAATCCTAGGTTTTTTTGGGATCTAGATTTTTTAATAACTGTTAATTAATTTATTTGTTTTTTTTAAATTTATTTAAAGTCGCATTGACAGCTTGGTCATTAGCGAATACTATGGCCTTTGGTACTGTAACGTTGGGTTATTACATTTTTAAAATTTCCAGACCCTCGACTAGAATCAAACCTGGGACCTTCCGCTTTATAGGCTAACGCGCTGTTCACTACGCCATATTTATTTGGACGATACAAAAACATAATTATACAAATACGACGAATACATCTTCTACTTCTTTGAATATTTATTTAATCAAATATGAAAAACATCATCTCAAAGTTTCTTTTCGAAATAAGAAAAATACAATTTCCTGCGGTTTTTTCATCTTGAGAAAAACTTTTATTAAAGAAAATCTCAGAACATCTTTCCATAGATAAAATAAATATAAAGAGGTCTTTGACCGGAAAATTCTACCGATAAAATCAATTCATTTTTAAACTTTTTCGTTTATTACTTTTTCCCTTGTGCTATTTTATCTAAAATATTAAGCGACAAATATTGCTACAGGTTAAATTTCTCTTCACCCGGATTTCAAATCATTTGTGACATCATCCATTGTTCAACCGTTGTTGGAAAATAGACAGAATTATTTGAACATAATCCGATATACATTTTTAAACGTATATTTGAATAAAGGTAATTGTTACTAAGTTAAATTTTACAAAAAAAGGAATAATAAAAATAACAATATAACATTGCACTAGAAACATAGCCACTACAACTAAATAATTATTCTTTACAAAACATTGATCAACAAAAATCCCTTTCATGAGACGACGTGTCTCATGGCTGGTGGCAATTTTTAAAAAGGCTTACCTTTAACCTATGGCAAAAACCATTAGTGATTTCTGTATCTATTCTTCTTTAAGAAGAATCGAAATACACTGTTTTTGTTTCCGAATTTCGACTTTGATTAATTGACTTCCGGTTTTGGGCCACTTTCGGTCGAAACAGGAACTTCAACCCCAATCCAGGCCCACTTCTTGTGTATAGTTCATAAACTGTAAGAGTACTCCGCACAAGGGAAGTGCCTATAGGTTGTAAACGAAAGTTTTACACTAGTTGGCGCGTATCTACCTCTCCACCGGACAATTTTATCTTGCACTACGTTCCATCATAAAAATATCTACATCCAGCTAAAATAAACATTATCCTTTAAGCGTTTTCAGTTATACCATTCTGATTACTTGTAATTATTGTAGTTTCATAAAGACTCTTAATTAATTATTTTAACCATTACATTCAACAAAATAATTTTTTTCTACTTTTTAATGTTTACCGCTTTTATGTTTTAAAAACTCAACACATTCACTACCACGCATGTTAACAAAACAGCTTACAAAACTTTTCAACTTCAGTCTACGAAGAAAATCGAAACGAACCGATACAATTTCAAAAGATAACTGATGAATCTAAAAATGAGTTAATACGGGCAAGTACAAACAGTTGTATTAAACTAGTCACAGACATTAATTAATTTAATGATATGAAATAAACAATCTGAAATGATAAACAACGAATCACTAGAATTGTTTACTCTCCTGTTACAATTCAAGCGCGTCTTGTATTACTTGTGACCAAAAATAAAAAATTAAACTGAGTCTATAATAAAAACCTACTTAAATAATAAATAATAATGTAATAATAGTAAATAATGTAACGAAAAATTACAATGTAAGAAATAATAATAGTAAAATTTTAGTTATTAATGGTAAACTAATGTTCGATTTATAAAACATTTTATAACAAATGAATTGAACGTGTTTTTATTATATTAAGCTTAGAGCGAATCAATGTTGTATGGAATTTAGTTTTTGATCATGCTGTGCGTATTTTTAATTAATACGCATGCTCACTTGTATTGCTGGTTGCCAACGTCGGAGTACTGTTAGCGTAGACAGACTCTTGATTACGAATCCGAAAACCATTTGTTGCTATCTCCTGTAGTTTCTGACTTAGATTTCTTGACTTCCGGTTTTGGGTCACTTCCGGTCGAAACTGGAACTTCAACCCAATTTAGGCCAACTAACTTATTGTGTAGATTATGAATGCGAAAACCGTTTGTTATGTAGTTTTGACACATGGGTATGACCACTGAGTATAGAATAACTAGAGAAGCCTTTCCATAAGCGGCGGACTAGCGGTTGTGTGCACTGACCCCCCAACTCCTTGGTTACCTACCTCGCCTAGCCCAGCCACCTGCCATCACACTGGTGTTGCTGTTTCGTTTAGTTGTTCTGCCTTATCTCGGATTTCTTTGGTTTTGCTTCTGTTAGTTTTCAGTGTAAATGAGAGAATAAGTTAAATAATACAGAAAGCCAGATGAACAAAATTATACAAAATATGAAATCACTGGTATTTATGTTTATTAAAAAGTACTAAATGAATGTATATTGATTGATTCGTTGCTGTAATAAGTAAAAATCAAAAACCAAAATTGGCTGTCGACTATTAAAATTATAATTCAGTGGTAATTAATAGATTTTCAATGTTTGTTCTGTTTAACTTTGTTTAACTTTATTTTTTGTTTTAGGTTACTTTATTTTTTGTTTTAGGTAATTTTTTTTTCTAAATTTTTGTTTTTGGTTTGAGTCTTTTCAATTACAACCAAATTTTACGAAAGACGAAAAGTTAGATAATGTGCCATCGCAAGTGATTGAGGCAACTTTGATGTTTACGTCAGATAGAAGTTGCAAGCATTATATAAGAGAATAAATTTGTTCGCCGGTGATTCCTTTAATAAAAAAGTACCCCAGAGGTATTTTCCATAACTTATTGACACATACGAGATGAATGACAAACACTTCATTGGCTATTGAAGCTCCGTCGTCAGTATTTCCGCGTCCCAGATCCATGTACCCATACAATTTTTTCCATCCCAATCTACATGCTGCCGAATGGCCATTGCATCGAACATTAAACTGCACACCAAACCATGTTCATTTTGACACTTTTCTTTTAGTACTCGGAAAACTTCTGAGTTAAACCCTGGTTCGGCATTAATTGAAGAATACCACTTAGCTATTGTTCGGACATAAGGAAGGCAAGTCTGAAAAGTGTGTCGAACAAAGTTGTACTCTTTAGGAGACAAAAAATGCCAAGTCGTGGCGAAATTACGAAGGCGGTCATCGTACAGTTTTTTCAGTTTGGGGTTGGTGTGCTTTTGTGATTCTCTCTGCACAAGACAGAACGATGTTTTTGAAATATTGCTCAATAGATCACCGTGCTCCGACTGAATGAGATTTTTTTAAAATTTTCTTACGATATCTTTTAAATTAGCCACTTTTAACTTTTGTCTCTTTGTTTTAATGTCATATTTCTTAATCGTTTTTTGTTTCAGTTAGTTTCCGTTAGGTTTTCTTAAGTTTTTCGGTAGTTATTTCGAAATTAGATTTTTGTATTTTTTCCGATATTGGAAGCGAAATTGGTGAGAGAGCACACTTTAAAATTCTCCTTACATTTGAAGTTGATGTTGACGGCTGTATGACGGCTGCAATGCCGTCAACCACCGAATGCGGTGGAAATGATATAAATATCGATGGAACTGCATCTTTTTTTAAATATCTTCGAAAAGGAGAAGAGTTATCATAATCATTTTCTTTGAAATGGTCACGACAAATACGACTGTGATTAGATGGTTTCCAGTTGTCTCTTTTGATTGCTTAAATCCATTTTTCTTTGAGTTCTGGATTGTTAGGAAAACGGTGGAAAGAAATTTTCATTCCCTCTATAGCTTCTGTTTTCTTTTTTCGGTTATTGCATCCGTACGCCACACACATACCCATTTTAAAGCTGGATAAGTGTCCACACACAATAATTTACACACATAAATGCACGCACAATAATCTACGCAAAATAATTCACACACAATAATCCACGCACAATAATCTACGAACAATAATCCACACACAATAACTAAAGTGAATAAACAAAACGCACTATATAATATTATTAAACAATAACTGAAAAAATTAAAAGAAACGCACAGAATATAGGTTAGTTACCGCTTCGCGGGAAGGGAAATGATTGAAGTGGCAGGCGATATGGGTAACCAAGGAGTGGGGGTAAGTAGACACACTTCGCTCCTCCACTAGGACGCTCTATTACTTCTATACTCTGTGGGTATGACGGACGGACGGACAAAGGAAAAACTGATACTAGTCATAAATAATTAAACTTAAATTTTTCAAACCATGATAGTTGTAATTTTTGGGTATTATGATGGATGACAATTTTTAAAATTGCCCCTAATTACATAAAAATATCAGATACTGGGAAAACGTAAAGAATAATTAAACATTCTGAAATAATAAAACAAACTAACCAAGTAAACATTACGCATGAAATAACAAAGAACTGTATAATAATGAAAAACGACTTTCCAAAAATTGAATCGGTGAGTGGAAAAAGGGTAATATTCCAAAATCATTATTTTCGAGAAATTAAAAAAAAACTGTTGTATGACTTTGTTTTTGGTTAAATGGTAAAATGTTCAATTGGTCATTTGTAGTATACTATATTAACGCTTTTTAATGGTGACTTCAGAATTTATTTTACGATAATCATGGGATTGATTTTTGATTATTAATATGTTGACTATTCACCTTTTTCTAGATTTGGTACAAATAAATGGGATAAATTAAGTTGAAAAAACAATATAATGTGCCCATATGCTACAAAACTTTATTTTTATTTCAAAATAATTTACAGTTACATTTTGATAATAATAACACAGAAACCAGTGGTCCACCTGCTGTTCGCTATTAAATGGAAGAAGGGTAATATTCCTGGAATATTATCCTTTTCCCACTCAACTAAATTTTTAATGTAGCTTAGCTGCTTTTAGATACTAGGAATTTTCCCTTTTATCAACCAATAGATGCGCCGAAGTAAACTTAACAAAACTGCTATCTTCGTTCAATTTCGTATTTTTTAGAATATTACCCTTTTTCCACTCACCGATTCTTGTAGTTTCTGACTTAGATTTCTTGACTTCCGGTTTTGGGTCACTTCCCGTCGAAACTGGAACTTCAACCCAATCTAGGCCAACTAACTTTTTTTGTAGATTATGAATGCGAAAACCGTTTGTTGCTATGTTATGTAGTTTTGACACATGGATTTGACGGACGGACGGACAAAGGAAAAACTGATACTAGTCATAGATAATTAAACTTACATTTTTCAAACCATGATAGTTATAATTTTTGGGTATTATGATGGATGATAATTTTTAAAATTGCCACTAATTACATAAAAATATCAGATACTGCGAAAACAAAGAATAATTAAACATTCTGAAATAATAAAACAAACTAACCAAGTAAACATTACGCATGAAATAACAAAGAACTGTATAAAAATGAAAAACGACTTTCCAATTAATAGAAATTGAACATAAAAAAAATATTTATTAAAAACAAAAATATTTAAAAAATTTCATTATACGAAATTCTATGGAGTTAAAAATGGCCAAAAACATACTATGAACAATACTTTCCTTTCCAAAATATATTAATATAGAGGAACAGAAAGTAATAAATATACAGAAGTCTTTGGCCGGAAAATCGATCTTTGTACCGATAAAATAAAATTAATTTTCAACTTTTTTCGTTTATTAATTTCCCTTACTCTATTTTAGCTAAAATATTGAGCAACAAATATTACTATAGGGTACATTTTTTACCCGGATTTCAAATCATTTGTCACATCATTCATTTCCCAACTGCTGTAACTTAACAATTAAGGACAACTGAGGTAAAAATATGAATTTTTATAATAATATTCCTATAGAGATTCTTGAATATTTCAACTTTTTATTTCATATAGGTAACAATCAGTAAATTTATAAAATATATTTATTTACTTCGAATAATAAATACAAAAAAAAATCCAGGTTACTTATATATCAATAAAATATAGACTTGCACGGAAATTTATGTATACCTAATATGAAAATATATGTTGTTTAGGTCATCAGCCGAAAAGCTGGTTTGAACCTTACCAAGTGGAAAAGTATGCTTATCAGCATGTCCGGCCCTCTGAAAAGCATCCTACTTGCCACCTGCAAATTACTCCTTTACTTCATTCACCACAGGGTCTGGCTGTATAATAAAATGCATTACTTTCAGTGGAGATAACTCTGACTAGTGTCTTTTACATACCTCTTTTGTTCTTAAATGCTTTAGTCATATAATTGGCTGACAATGTGATAAGAAACAGAACTATTTTTGTAGCCTTGGAATTAGCAGATCGAATGCAAAAAATAATTTAACACTCCACTTGCCTGGATTTTTTTTGTACAATGCTTTGTCTACCGTTAATTAGTTATTATCAGTATGTTAAAGTTGAGCAAAGGTTGATTTTCATATAGCGTCATTTACTCATGTTTCAAATTAGCTTATGCTCTTCATTATTTACAGTGGCAAGATAAAGTCACGTGAGTGTCTAACACTTTTTTTTAATGAGCATATTATGTTCACCTTAATAACTAAATAAGACACCTTAATAAGACATTTTTTTCTTTAATTTTTTATTTACAACTGTAAAATTTTACAACAAGCAAATGTGATGATTATGACAGTAATGTAAATGACATGATAGGCATGAGAGGGGTAGGGCCCCCATTGGTGCCTCCCCAAGAATGAAATTTGTATATCAAATTAGCAGGTCTCTACTCCAGCGTCTTTTAAGGCGTCTAGGGGGATTATCAGGTAAGTGGACGGTAGAAAGTGAACGCACCAGGGGGTTCTCGTGTTCGTGTGACTTGTCGTGAAAGCGTTTGTATAGGTATTTAATGGAATTTTGTACAAGTGGTGTTTTCAAATCTGTATGTAAGGTTTTGTTGCTAACGTAAAGAGATGCATTTGCTATAAGGCGTAATGTTCTTGACTGGAATGCTTGAATTCGTTGTAAGTTAGAGGGTTTGGTTGATCCGTAAATTTGGGACCCGTAGGTCCATATAGGTTTCAAAAAAGAACAATATACGTATGTGTAATGTTTGTGCCATTGGTACTTTTGATCGTTTGTGAAATAGGGAATATAGAAGTTTAAGTCGGGAATTCAGTAATAAACGTTTCCGTTTGATATGTGTGCTCCAAGTTAGTCGTTTATCAAAAGTCAGACCGAGATACTTGACCGTATCTGTTTTTGTGAGAGGTTCATTGTCTATGTATACTGATGGGCAATCACCATGACGGAGTGTGAAAGACACGTGAAGGAATTTTGCCGTATTCAGTTTTATTTTCCATGTTTTACACTATTCGTGTAAAAGGTTGAGATGATGTTGGAGTGTTAGTGAAGCGTGTATAGAGTTTTGGTCTCGGGCTAATAAGACATTTTAAAATATTATTTTCGTTACCTGAGTATGAAAGAGTAGTTTTTGTCGATATAAGTTTCTGGCGGTAGTTGCCACGAAACATTAACAGACTGCGCTGCGATGTTTTTTGCATGTACTGTTGGAATGGCCAGATCTTTCGCCTGACGGCAGCTACAGACATCTTTCACACAATCTGCACAAAGAAATAGACAAAATTAAATTATGTGGATTTTTTTGATTTTTTACTTTTTCTTTAGAATCTTCACTTTTTGTTCATTCATTATCTAACGTATAAAATAATACTGTGACATACGCCGGCTGGACAATTCTGTTTTAACTATGTTATTATTGTGTTTCAACTATGTAACCATGTATTAGTGTGTGAATGCCTTTCGCGGTTTTATACTGTAAATAATTATTTCCTCTCGGGCGGTCTTCATCATTTGTTTTTTTCTAGAATAGAACAGAAAATTGTATTGTTTATAATACATTTTTCGAAAATATTTTATTATTTTTTTATTCACTTACTGTTATCTACCAAAACAGACATACCCTCTACCAAAACAAACAAAGAATGGTGATAAAATAAAATAATACAGTAGGAGTATATTGTTGTTTAGGTCAGCAGCTGAAAGGCTGGTTCGAACCTCTGGAGGATTTACTAAGTAAAATGAGGAGTGAGATGGTTTACCATTGCCTATCTCAATGAATGAAAAAGGTTGCTTATCAGCATGCCAGGCCCTCTGTAAAAAATCTACTTTCTACCCTGCTAATGACATCTTCGCTTCATTCACCACAGCGTCTGGCTGTATAGTGAAATTCATTACTCTCAGAGGAGATAACTCTAACTAATGTCTATTGCACCTCAACCTCTTCTGTTCTTAAATGCTCCAGACATTGGCTGACAATGTAATAAGAAATAAAACTATTTTTTGTAGCCCTGGAACTGGTAGATCGAGTGCAAATAATATAACACTCCACCTGCCTGTTATAGGCGAAACTTTAATTATGCATAACTTTTGTCGTTAAATGCTAAGGTCACAATTTTAAGAAAATATATTTTTAACGATTTCGATAAGCAAAATACAGAAAATCTTGACACTTAAGTAAGAACTAGGACTAAGAAAAACGTCCTGTAGAAAATACTAGGTATAAAAGAATTCTTTTAAATTTTCTTTACCATTAACTACGTACATATTTGACCTAAAAAGCATAATAATAATTAATCTTTACAGCAAGAGCACAGTCCCCCGTGAATTTAATCAGATATGCCGCGTAGATCTCCAAAAATGTACGTAGTAAGACGATTTTTTTTAAATCGCAAGAGCTATTTTTGAGAAAATTGCAAAAAAGTGAAAAACCACACGAATAAACTACTACTTCTTCCGATTGACCGAAATTGATTAAAATGTTTGTGTCGGGTCTTCCAGTGGCTTCCAGCAGGCATTTTTACAAGAAAATGTTACAAACATCACAGTAGTAGTGGTAAAGGCGGTGTATTTAAAAAGTATTGATTAAAAAAACAGTTCTCATATACTTGACGAATTGAAGGCGAACATTAATTTCTAACATTTCTAAGCAAATATTACGAAAAGTTGTTATTAATGTTACGAAACGTGTATGAACCTTTATTCGGTTCAAGGGAAAAATTTTCAACATCTATTGCAAAAATATTAATGGTAAGTTTCATTATGATTTAAATATTTTTGCATAAAATTATTATACATATTTCATTAATTTAATATTTTTGTTGCAGTAGGCCTATATTAATGTCAACTAAAAACGAGTTGCGACCATTTTGTAACATTCTGTATATGGAAGAGAGCTTCTGGCGTTACCAAAATGCCCATTGACCGGACACTCAATATGACAGACAAGTGATTGGTAGAACAAGAAAATTGAGAAGTGAATTTTCTGGCTGGGAAATAGAGGAAGAGATCATTGACAACCACGGTGGAGAGAGGAGTTGAAATTGGTGAAACAAGAAAGAGATGGAGAAGAGGAAGATAAGGAGTAGAAGAAGGAAGAAGAGGAGATGGTGAAGAGGTGAAAGAGGAGAAGGAGGATGCGATAGAGATAAAGGAAAGGAAGAAAGAGAAGAAGGAGGATGAGGAGAGGAAGGAGGAGAACAAGAGAGAGAAGAAGGAGAAAGAAGAAGAGGAGGAGAAGTAAGTGAAGGAGAAGAGGAAGAAAGAGAAGGCGGAAGAGGTGTTTAAGGTGGAGGAGGGGAAGAAAGATGAGTAGGAGAAGGAGGAGAGAAGGAAGAAAGAGAGCGAGGAAGACGAGAAGGAAAACAGTAAAGAAAAAAAAGAGTACGAGGAGAAGAAGAATCTACAATTAAATCTGTTCATTCCATAGTATAAAGTTATTCCAAGTTCCATGTTGAATATCAGTCAATGTGGTTTTACGACTAATTACATTTTTTAATTTATGTTTTTATTTCTATTTCTTCTCTTACCTGGTACAGAATATGTTGTTTTTGCAGCTGCTTTTCCATTGTGAGGATTCGATTGCAAAATAATATTGTAAGCGCATTCTGGTTGAATGGTTAGACCATCGTGTAACCCAGCCATTTCCAAAGCCTTATCTTCTGGTACATACCAGGTATCAGCTTTCTGAAATCAGCATACCAAATTATAAGCAAATCCTATAATTGCACATAGTAAAGAGTATTTAAAAAAGAACCAAACATCTCGTTACTGTAAATCTAACTTTGCAATAAACTGATGAATTAGCTAAGTCACGGTAAATCATGGTATCCACAGATTTCTAAAAAAAAAATAAAGGCCCTATTATACGATTCAGAGTAATTCTGAGTGCACAACAAATACCAATTTTACGTGCATGTAATGCTCATTCATGAAACACATGAGGATTTTCAATGTTCCATGTTCGACAGTTTTGAAGGTTAACCATACAAATGAAACCATGCCTCATTAATAAAATAAACACGATGCAACAGCTCAATACCGTGTTGTCATCGACAAGCGACAAAACCAACGACAATTGTAAAAGTTTTCCGTGGTCTACGTCTTACAATATTCATGTACGACACTGATGCTGTAAGCATGCAAATTTAATTTTTTAGTAGCCCTGAAAGCAGTACGTAGTGAAATACCAGCCTGTGAAGATAACTCCTGAGTGATTTTCTAGGAGAATGAGTCAAACGTTGCTTTACATCATCCAAAATTTCCACGGTTATCACCGACGTTATCGCATCAATGGCGATAGATAACGGAGAAATGGTAAGGGCCATTTGATGGTTATGTGGACACACGACTTTACTGTAGTAAACCAGAGCGATTCAAAATTTATAAATGAAGTTTTCCGTTTGTAACTAACATGTATCCGTATTTCATTCACTTCCACATTAATAACCCGGTAATTAGACAGAAAAAATCCGAGATAGGAGTGGCGTCCACATAATGGAAGAGTACCCGCTTATGAATACAAAGCAAAAATAGATGGTTCCGATTACAAAATAAAAGTATAACTGGTGAAAATTGTGTACTTACTGAGTCCCGAATAAACCCATAGTAGATTTCATCTCCACAATAATCGAAGAGGGTCGAGTTCACAGGAATCACGTGGATGTTGTAGCTATCTGGTAGTCGCCCTTCTGCAAAATAACAACCTCATTGTAAAGTAGGCTATATACTGTAACATATTAACCAGTTTCTTACGGGACCTGGTTATATAATAAATGATAAACAAACTACCTTTAAACTTATATAAATTTTCTTCTTCCGTATCGGGCCAGTTGTAGACCACTTTTAGTTGAATAAATTTAGCAGGGTTTTTAAAAAGAGGAGTTGAAGACCAGGATTTTTCAGTACAAGAATTCAATTATTAGTTTCTCTTTACCCTCTTTTCTTTTTATTTATGTTATAAGGGTTATTTATTGTTTAAATTATTAGTGCTGAGATTCATTAGCCGAGACAAAAACAGAACTAGAAGATATCTTTTAAATGGAATGAATGAGATCATGAGAAAAGAATTACTTCATTAAAATGAACAAGAACAAAATGAAAGTGTTGTGCAGCAGCAAGAGTGGTTTAGAAGAGATGGGAAATTTATAAGTAGGCAACGAAAAGCATACAGGAAGTTGGGGAATCCTGCTATCTAGGAAGTAAATAACAAAGAATGGTAGAAGAACAAGTGATATCAAAAGTAGGATTGCTCAAGCTAGAAAAGCCTTTGAAATAAAAACATCTTACTGACTATATTTACTTACAGATTAGGAAAAATTTCTTAAAACCCTGTGTTTGGAGTATAGTATTATACGGAAGTGAAACGTGGGTGATAGGGATTGCAGGAAGGAAGAGGATAGAAGCTTTTGATATAAGGTGTTATAGGAAAATTTTAAAAATTATGTGGGTCGGCAAAATAATTAAGAGGATTTTAGACGAGTGGATGAATAAAGAAGTACATAAAAACATCTTATCAGAAGAAGGTATAGGCTAGTGGGGCATATCTTAAGATATCCAGGTATTGCTCTATCAACAATAGAGGGTAATATTGAGAGAGTGAATTGTAGGGGGAGGCAAAGGTTAAAATATACAAAGCAAATTACAAAAGATGTAGAGTGTTGCAGGTATGTAGAAATGAAACGACTTGCGCAAGATAGCTTGGAGAACTTTATTAAACCAGAAGAGAGACTGATGACAGAACAAATTGTTATTAGGTATTGGGTATGCTATGGAGGGTTAGCTGTCAACCCGGCTGATAACCAAAATTTGGTCTTGCTTGGTGTGGAGTTTTCTTGTGACTGGGGAATTTTTGTTACGCTGTACTGGAATGTTTTAATTTTATTGTATGATAGAATACTTAGATAGTAAAAATAAGAAATTATTGTAAATTACAGTATTTTGATTTGTGTAAATAAACACACATTATTATTATTATCACCACTACCACACCACCGCCGCCGCCACCCCCGTCGCCGCCGCCCCCGCCGCCGCCGTCGCCATATTTTTATGTTTGTTATGCATTTACTTTTCTTGAAGGAAATCTGTAGTAACGCTTTTTCTATTTTTTATTTTAACGCGTTGATTTGTTCTATTGCTGTTTTCGTGTTTCTAAAAACTATTGCTAGGTCGTACGCAAAAGCAAGACAGTCTGTTTATCGTCATCCCCCATTGTGTACTTAGTCCGGTTCTCTTCCATTATGTAGACCCCAATCCTATTTCAGATATTTCCCATTTAACTACCGGAAGTAAATGGAATACGGAAATTCATAAACGGAAAACAATATATACATATTTTATAAATTTTGAATTGCGTTGATTTATTAAGGTTAAACCGTGAGTCCACAGAACCGCCAAATGACCCTTGCCATTTCTCCGTTACCAGAGCGCAACTTGCCTATCATCCCTCGCCTATCTTATCCCTCGCGGTATGTATTTCATTGTTATCGAATTGCGTTCATAATTTGATATTGGGCTATAAAGGGCTTCTGTCGTCAACTGGAAGGAGACCCCTTAATTCCTTTTACAAAAGGCTTAAGGGAACCAGCCGGGATAGAAGGCTAGTGTCCTATCCATACATTCACGTTGTGTGGCCTGTTAGTAACCATGTGACCGCTCATCAGCACGATAACCGGCTCATGGTGAACGGAACTGGAAGGGCTGCCCATTCCACCCTGGCAGACGGTGGCTTGGGGCACTCAGTCTGCCAACCAAAAAGCTGAAAGCAACAGTAAACTACAGCTTTTTCTGTCTGACTAGAATTATCGTAAGGAAACTCCTTCATGTATGATTCTGGTTAGGCTTACTTAGTATATGCAGATCTTCAAGAACTTCGAGAACTTCAAAATATGAAAAATTTATGATGGCGTCCTCTCTGGTAAAACATTCCGGAGATAAACTAGTCCTCCATTCGGATCTCCGGGCGAGGACTATCAGAGGGGACTTCATCAAAAAAATAAAAGTTTCTGAAATTCTGCGAGTTGGAACATGGAATGTTAGGAGTTTAAAACAAACTGGTAGGTTAGAGAATTTAAAAAGGGAAATGGATAGGTTGAAGTTAGATATTGTAGGCATTGGTGAGGTACGCTGGGATGATGATCAAGACTTTTGGTCCGGGGATTATAGGGTTTTTAACACTAAAGCCATCGGAGGGCAGGGCGGAGTGGGTCTAGTAATGAATAAAAAAATTGGACAAAGAGTGACTTACTATAAGCAGTGTAGCGATAGGATTATCATGGTTAGAGTAGATACGAAACCAAAGTCTACCACTATAGTGCAGGTCTACATGCCTACGTCTTCACACAGAGAGGAAGAAATAGAACAAGTATATGAGGAATTAGATGAAGTAATAAAATATGTCAAGGGTGATGAAAATTTGATAGTTATGGGAGACTGGAATGCAGTAGTTGGAGAAGGAAAAGAAGGAAAGATAGTCGGAGAATATGGTCTAGGGAAGAGAAATGACAGAGGGAGTCGGCTGGTAGATTTCTGCTCCAAATATAATTTAGTGATAGGCAATACACTTTTTAAGAATCACAAAAGGAGGTTATACACTTGGATGATGCCAGGTGACAAGGGAAGATACCAAATAGATTACATAATGGTTAGACAAAGATTTAGAAACCAGATTATGAATTGTAAAGCCTATCCAGGTGCAGACATAGGGAGTGATCATAACTTAGTAGTAATGGATAGCAGGCTTAAACTTAAAAAACTGAAGAAGGGACAGGGAAATGCTAGGTGGGATGTAGACAAACTAAGAGAACAAGACAACCAGGTAGGTTTCCAGGAGAGTATTCAAAAAGGGATAGAAGAAAGAGGTAATGACACAGGAAATGTAGAGGAGGAGTGGATAAACTTCAAGGAGGTGGTAGTGAAAGCAGCGGAAGAATGGTTAGGACATACTAAAAGAAGAGGTAGGAAACCGTGGATTACTAATGATATTTTAGAACTGATGGATGAGCGAAGAAAATATAAAAACGCAAAGGACGAGAGAGGTAAAAGGCAATATTGCTACTTGAGAAATACCATAAACAAAAGGTGTAAGAAAGCGAAGGAAGAGTGGATCAGAGCGAAATGTACGGACATTGAAAGTAAAATGGCAGTTGGTAAAGTGGATGCAGCTTATAGAAAAATAAGGGAAAACTTTGGAGAACGAAAGATGAAAGCTGTTAATTTACAAAGCGCAGGTGGTAAACCATTGTTGAATGGCCAAGAGAGAGCTGAAAGATGGAAGGAATACGTAAATCAACTCTACATGGGAAAAGAATTAGAATATGATGCGATAGAACAAGAAACTGATGTTGAAGAAGATCAAAAAGGGGACCCTATACTACGAGAAGAATTCGATCGGGCACTTAAGGATATGAATATGAATAAGACACCAGGAATAGATAACATACCATCGGAATTATTATTACGATGTGGCAAAGTTGCTCAAAACAAATTATACAAACTTGTGTGCAAAATTATGAGAGTGGAGAGGTACCATCGGACTTTTAAAAAAATATTATGATTCCAATACCAAAAAAGTCAGGAGCGGAGAAGTGTGAACATTACAGAACCATCAGCCTAACATGCCATGCATCTAAGATACTGACAAGAATTATATACAGGAGAATAGAACACCGAGTAGAAGAAGTATTGGACGATGACCAATTTGGATTTAGAAGGAGAATGGGAACTCGAGATGCAATATTGGCTCTGAGACTGATTATTGAGAAAAGGATACAGAAAAATAAAACTACTTTTATGGCATTTGTAGATTTAGAGAAAGCATTTGACAATCTGGACTGGAGTAAAATGTTTAAAACTTTGAAAAGGCTAGGAATTAAATACAAAGAAAGGAAAGTTATCTACAGTCTGTATAAGAATCAAACGGCTGTTTTGAGAATCGAGGGGTACGAAAAAGAGGCTGCTGTAAGAAAAGGTGTACGACAAGGTTGTTCTTTGTCACCACTACTTTTTAACTTGTATATAGAAGAGGCTATAAATGAAGTGAAGAAGAAATTTGACGTAGGAATAAAAATTCAAGGAGAAACAACAAAAATGTTGAGATTCGCCGATGATATAGTAGTATTAGCCGAGGCAAAGAATGAACTAGAGGATGCCTTAAATGGAATGGATGAGATCTTGAGGAAGGATTACTTCATGAAAATTAATAAGAACAAAACGAAAGTGTTGTGCAGCAGCAAGAGTGGTTTAGAAGAGATGGGAAATTTAAAAGTAGGCAACGAAAACATACAGGAAGTTGGGGAATTCTGCTATCTAGGGAGTAAAATAACAAAGGATGGTAGAAGCACGAGTGATATCAAGAGTAGAATTGCTCAAGCTAGAAAAGCCTTTGAAATGAAAAACAGCTTACTGACTACAAACATTGATTTACAGATTAGGAAAAATTTCTTAAAACATTATGTTTGGAGTGTAGCATTATACGGAAGTGAAACGTGGGTGATAGGGGCTGTAGAACGGAAGAGGATAGAAGCTTTTGAAATGTGGTGTTATAGGAAAATGTTAAAGATTAGGTGTGTTTAAGCAATAAAGAACAAGCCTTAAAACGAGACGGGAAGCAATGCTAGCGCCATTCGAGACGCCAACCGAGAGAGCCACGACGAAAGCACAACCGCACACGACACGACACAATTTACGAGTGTCCAACAAAGGGAAGAAGAAGGAAGAAATAGCAACGAGGTCCACAAGACAGTGCAAACCCCGGTGCACAATGCCTTAACATAACCGCCCGCCAAATCATTGACAAATGATTTCCAAAACGACGAACAATAACGGGGCCGCCCGCCCTGAACCAACGCAGGGCGCGGAAACGAAGCAACTAAAAGCCAAAACGAACGAGAAGCCTAGCACACAAACAAAAGCCTTGAAAACCCGCCCGCCGTGGAAGTCCCACGGGAGGGAATAAGCGAAGCAGCGAAGAAGAAGCCTGGAGACGAAACGAAGCCTGATGACGAAGCCTGAAGACGAAGCCAGAAGACGAAGCCTGAAGACGAAGTAGCAGAACGGAACATTTTGATGTGGCGTGATGCACGCGCGGGTGCACCCGGCCGACGTCGAACGGACATTTTCCACAGCCTGCGCGGAGGCAAACGGAAGCGGAGTATCTTGATGTGATCACCAGCGAGGGCTGGCAACCAGTAACGACGCAAAAAACAAAAAAAAAACAAAATGAAACGAAGAACGAAGAAAACAGCAGAAGAACGAAGAAAGCAAACGAAGAACGAAAACGAATGGAGATGAAACTGAATCTAATTGTCTGGTAAGACAATCAGTTTCGAGACGGGCCGAACGTAAATGCCCTGTACGGTTTTAATTTCAGCAGTGCGAATAGTGTTGTCTTTGCCGGGAAAAACGTTAGTAATTATGCCCAGTGGCCATAAAGCAGGAGCAGTATTTAAATTTTGCACAATAACTGTGCAACCGATTTTAACGTTGGCACAAGCGCGCGACCATTTGTGGCGCTGTGTTTGGGTATGTAAATAGTTACGAGACCATTGTTTCCAAAACGAGCGAACGAGTGTTTTGAGTTGTTCCCATCTGGATGAAGGTTGCAACTGGTCTGGAGCGGTGCCTTCGGGAGGTTGAAGTAATGAAGTTCCGGTGATGAAATGTCCAGGAGTCAGCATTAATTTTTCTTCGCAGGGATCCGAAGAAAATTGAAACAACGGCCTGCTGTTTAGTACAGCTTCGATACGAGCGAAGAGAGTAATATACTCTTCGAAGAGCAAAGGTTTATCGCCGATGAGTCGATTTAAGCAATGTTTTGCAGATTTGACAGCTGCCTCCCACAAGCCTCCAAAATTAGGTGCGGATGGTGGGTTGAAATGCCAGTTAACTTTCAATAAGGCAAGGTGATCGCCTATCGCAGTAGATGAGGCGCGAATTTGTTGATAGATTTCGGCTAACTTATTTTTAGCGCCGACGAAATTTGTACCATTGTCCGAGTAAATGTGAGAGGGCAAACCTCGACGAGAAACGAAGCGGTCTAAAGCCGCGAGAAAGGCATCTGTTGATAAGTCTGACACGAATTCAAGGTGTACAGCCTTAGTAGACATGCAAACAAATATACATAAATAGCCTTTAGAAATTGATGACTTTCGCAATCGATTATTTTTCACAAAGAATGGACCTGCATAGTCAACTCCCGTTGATGAGAATGTTCGGGCAACAGCAACACGAGAAGCAGGCAAATTAGACATAATTGGCTGTGAAGGGCGTCCGCCGTATCTGATGCAGCGAACACATTGGTGAATGCGCTTACGAATTACGGTTCGAGCTGATAAAATCCAAAATTGTTGAAATATGAATGCTTGCGTAGTGCGCGGCCCAGAATGTAATGAAAGCCGATGGAAATAATCACAGACTAGTTCAGTAAGATGACTGTGTTTGGGCAATAGAATGGGATGTTGCGCAGTTTTAGCAATATCTGAGCGACTTAAGCGACCGCCTACAACAAGAATGCCTTGATTATTTACATAAGGCGACAATGAAATGATCGATTTGCACGGCAGCTTGCCATTAGAGATTGCCTGAATGTCACTAGCAAAGTACCGAGACTGAGTGAGTTTAGCGCATAGAATTGCTGAGTTATTAATCTCCTCAGCAGTTAAGAACGGTGTAAAATTAACAGAAGGAGTTTTTAAACGTTTAATGAAACGAGCAACCTAAGCTAGTACTCGCAGCATACGAGAATACGAAGAAAATCTGAATAATATTTCGTCGGAGTGCGAATGTTCGTTGGAGACGGCGAGACATATTTTTTCTTGCCGTAGGTCAAGTTTTTCAGCAGCGATTGACGGAACGACAGGTGCAGGCCAGCCAGTAGACTGCGTGCGATAAACAGGCGGACCTTGCCACCAAAGCGGATGATTTAACAAGTCAACAGAATTAGAACCGCGCGATGCGACATCAGCGGGGTTTTGATCGCTAGAAATGTGTGACCAGTGTTCTATGTTGGTCAACTCAAGAATTTTATGCACCCTATTGGCAACGTACATTTTTAAACGGTGTTGCGGCGTTTGTAGCCATGCTAACACAACACTGGCATCAGAAAATAGCCTAACTTCACAACAAGAAATAGAATTTTTAAAACTTGACAACGATTCAAATAAACGCGCTAACAAGAGAGCGGCAAACAGTTCAAGCCTTGGAATTGTAACATTTTTTAGCGGCGACACTCGACTTTTAGATTTAAGCAAAAATACACTGACTGAGCTGTTTGTTTGTACGTGAAGGTAAATGCATGCAGCATACCCTTTTTCCGAAGCATCACAGAAGCCTAATAACCGATATTCAGCATGGTTGATAGAAACTAATCTAGGTAAACGGAAGCCTTGTAGCACAGATAACTCGGACGTGAATTTGTTCCAAGCATCGTCGAAAAGTGGAGGTAATTGATCGTCCCATTGCAGGTTACTATTCCAGAGTTGTTTTAGAAAGTGTTTTATCCAAAATGTAAGAGGCGTAAGGAAGCCAAGCGGATCGAAGATTTTAGCAAGATATGATAATACTGTTCGTTTAGTAGCCTCTGAATCGAATGGAATGACACGGTATGAAAAGGAATCGCTAGCAGGGTCCCATTGAAGACCGAGAATCTTGATCGCTGAAGTATCGTCGGAAAAGCTGATGGGATTTTCAAGATGATCGTTTGGAAATCGCCGTAGCAGTTCTGCGTTGTTTGAAGACCATTTGCGCAACTCGAAGCCTCCTCGAGCGAATAATTCAACTAATTGAGAAATAAGCAGTTCTGCTTCTTCGTAGTTAGAAGCGCCGGTTAGAATATCGTCTACGTAGGTATGCGATTGTATGGCATTTGACGCCAACGGAAAAGAAACGCCTTCGTCTTGTACTAGCTGAAGCAGAGTGCGCTGAGCTAAATACGCAGAAGGTTTAACGCCATAAGTGACAGTGTTTAATTCATACTCCTGAGGAGCGGAATTAATGTCAGAACTATAGAATATGTGTTGATGAGAGCGATCTTCAGGCCTAACAAGTATTTGCCTATACATCATTTTAATGTCCGAACAAACGACAATTTGATGTTTACGAAATGAAGTTAAAATCTGACAAATGTCCCTTTGTAGCTTGGGACCGGACAATAATTGGTCGTTTAGCGAATTGCCTTTAAAATCAGGAAACGAGGCGTTGAACACAACACGAATTTTACCATTAGGGTCAGCAGTTTTAAACACACCATGGTGTGGTATTACATAGTTAGAAGGAGCAGGCGCGATTGACATGTGATTTAAATTAATATACTCAAGCATGAAGGCGTGATATTTTTGTTCGACAATTGGCTGTTTAGCAACTTTAGCGGTAAACTTTTCAGCAGCACGTTTTGCAATTTCTCGATTGGAATCTAAGTCGACGGAATTATTTTTGAATGGTAGCGCAACCATATAACGCCCTGATTTGTCACGAGAAGTTGTGGCGGTGTACAATTTTTCGCAGTGCTCATCATCCGGGTTAACGACTGGAGTGGTGGCAATTTCTTCCGAAGCCCAAAAACGTTGCATGATCTCGGGAAGCGATTCAACAGCAGCGAAAAGCGATGTACATTCTTGCATGGAGTCGATGGCGGACAAAGCCGGTAGTTTCCCGAAAATAACCCAACCGAATTCAGTAGAGATGGCCGATGGAGTGCCTTTAATTATGGCATTACTATGCGATAAGACAATATGCGGAAAGACTTCAGCTCCCAATAGAATTTCGATGGGACCAGAGTGTGTAAATTGGTCGTCAGCAAGCAATTTGTCAGAGAATAATTTGCCTAGTTTATCCGGTAAACATACGGAAGGTAAATTGTTGGTTATTTTCGAGATGACTAGCGCCTCAGTACTTAAACGGAAAGCCTTGTTTTTATTGGATGAAATAACAAGCTGAGTTGAACCTTGTATTTCCGCTGACGCTGCCGAAATGCCGAGCAGGCTTTGTCGGCACGGAGTTATTACAGAATTGAGTACATTAGCTGCACGAGTTGTAATTAAATTAGCCTCTGAACCAGAGTCAAGAACACAGCGAAGAGGTTTGTAATCACCATTAGCCGATTGAACTAAAATAACGGCAGTGCCTAGTAAAACCCTTTGATTGCCTGATCTACATGATAACGAATTATTATTTATTGTTTCAGTTGAAGTACTGTTGTTAAAAGCCGGTACAGAAGCATCGATGTTTGAACGGTTTGTTTGACAATTGTTAGCCTGAGGTGCAGACGAAACGTTAGGTTGACTTGGAAACGATGATCGGTTAGGCCTGTTAGATTGGCCAGTGGTAGCATGTTGTTTATTAAGTACAACAGCAGTGGTACTATTTTCTCGCACAGTATTTGCATTTGAGTTACTTTCGGATAAGTGCAACAGCGTGTGATGGTTAGCTGAATTGCACACACGACAAGTTTTAGTAGATTTGCAGTCGCGCCTCGCATGTTTACCTAAGCATCCGAAACATTTATGCATTTGAAATATGGCCTCGTGACGCGCATTGACAGGCATACCGAGAAACTCTGTACAATTGAATATATTGTGTGCAGAAGAACTACAAAATTGACATTTATTTACCGCCTCATTACTAGCACTTGAATTGCTGCCTACTAATAACGAGTGTTGACGCCTAAGCAAGTTAGGTGATGAGTTGTTTATGCGAAAGGCCGGTTTATGAATAGCCGGTTTGACGAGATTCGGTTTAGCGCCGTTTGAAACAATAGCGTCAATGTTTTGCGCTTTGTTCAGCATTTCAAAGGATTGCATTCTGGAAGTCACGAAATTTAATAGTTCAAAATAACTTGGAATCTTAGTAGCATCGTGTTGAGATTCGAATAATTCCCTCGTGGTATTATCCAAATTGTTGTATGCCATAGAAAACAATAGAAAGTCCGCTAAATCTATATTTAATAGCTGCAGAGCGCCAACGGCGGAAGTATGAACGCTGACAAATTGTTTATAATTTTGATAGGATGGACTTGCGAATTTATCGAAATTACTGATTTGTGAAAAATGCATATGAGCGACACGCCTGTCGTTAGCGTACCTATTGTTGATTAATTGGTAGGCTAACTGGTAATTTGCAGAAGTCAAAGGTAGATGAGATATTATTTTCAACGCCTCACCACGCAAGCTAGATCTAAAATAATGCAATTTTTGAATATCGGACAGTTGTTCGGATTTATGTACAAGTTCATTGTACAACGATATAAAGTTTTGAAATTCAGACAGATTTCCATCGAAACTAGGAATTTTTATTTTTGGTAGATATGTAGTTGGCGAAATTACATTAGGTTTGATGTCGATTAAACTGGTATTAGACATGCTAGTGATAATTTGAAAATATTTTGTTTCAAATTCGGTTTGGATGATAGCGATTTGATTTTCAAATTCCTCAGAATATGCCTTATTTAATAAATCCATTAATTGATTTTGGAGTGGTTGGAAATCTGAAAATATTCGTTCAGCCTCAATTTTGAACGCATCATTGGGTGCAGAAATGGATTGCACGTGTGTTAACGTATTTAATGATCTGATTAGTTGGCGACACTTTGTGAAAATTTGCTCAGCATTGTCCATGTTGAAGAGCAAAGGAATAACGACAAAGAATAAGAAAATAACGTGCAAAAATCTTTAAACTGTGCAAAAAATCGAATAAACAACGTTGGTGCAATATTATTAATAATAAAAAAACAACAAACGTAAATAAACAGCTAAATTAAATGAACAGCTGGCGTTCCAATGAATGAAAAATCCCGACCAATCAGATTGAGACAGCGGAATTAAAATAAAGCATTGACACACGTTTATGAATAATTTATGACACTTTATAACCATTAAAAGCACTGATTTCATCCGGCCCGGAGGACCAAATGTTTAAGCAATAAAGAACAAGCCTTAAAACGAGACGGGAAGCAATGCTAGCGCCATTCGAGACGCCAACCGAGAGAGCCACGACGAAAGCACAACCGCACACGACACGACACAATTTACGAGTGTCCAACAAAGGGAAGAAGAAGGAAGAAATAGCAACGAGGTCCACAAGACAGTGCAAACCCCGGTGCACAATGCCTTAACAAGGTGGGTGGACAAAATAAGTAATTTAGAGGTTCTTAGGCGAGTGGATGAAAAAAGAAGTATATGGAAGCATCTTACCAAAAGAAGGGATAGGCTAGTGGGGCATATCCTAAGACATCCAGGTATTGGGCTATCAATAATGGAGGGTAACATTGAGGGAGTAAATTGTAGAGGGAGGCAAAGATTAGAATATATAAAGCAAATTACTAAAGATGTAGGGTGTTACAGGTATGTAGATATGAAACGACTTGCGCAAGATAGAACAGGTTGGAGAACTGCATCAAACCAGTCGAGAGACTGATGACAAAAAAAAAAAATTGATATATAAAATTAAAAACTGTATTAAATTAACCAGTTTACTAAATTAATATACGATAACAGTATACGAGTACAAGCAGTATTATTTGTACTGTATTGATTATCTTCTGTGCATTAACTTATATTTTTCGCGAGACGATAACGAGATGGAACGGCCAATGTCATTTTGAAACTTACCGCGTGTGAAGAAGATGCTGTGAAATTTTTCTAGGAACGGGGTATATTGCCACAACATCGAATCTGTGAGAAAGCTAACAAAATTACTTTTTACTTGACAGACAGTGTTTGGCATTAGTTTTAATATTTACCGTAACCTTAGTGGTGAATTCAAATTAGGGTATAAGCTAACTAAATGTAATTCAATCGACATCGATCGATGGCGCTCGTATAATGGAAGGGTGTGTGGGGCATTCGTTCTATTACGCGGCCAGTACATTCGATAATTCAACGGTTTTCAACTTAAACAAATACAGTTTTCGTTCGTAAAATTACCGAACTACATAATTTAAGATGTCCGTTCGTTTGTGTAGTGCATAAAATGAAAAACTCGGCGGAAAATAGGAGTTGCGTCCACATAATTGTTTTTGTTGTTTGGTTTTTTTGTACCTACTATCCTTTAAAAGTTTTAATAGAAAAGTACCAACAATCTTTTATGATAATCGGTTTATGCAAAAGAAAAATCATTTTTCGTACATACCTGTAGGATTCGTCCATGTAACTTGTAACTGCAATTTCTTTTTCGATGTCTTATTAAAAACTTTTACACCGACCCTCAAATTTGTAACAATCGACGCGTATTTAAAGCTTTCAAAATCATTCTCAGCCATTCTATAACCTGGTAAGAAAAGAGAAAAAAAAATCATTTTTTCCAGTCGTTGCTGTACTCTACATGAGAAAATCATCTTTCTTTGTACTCGTAGTGTTCTTATGGTATAGGTTATAATTATTTCGAAAAAAGTTCAAGATAACATTTAAGTTATGTAAACATGATGAGTATTTTTTGTTCCGGAAACTGGCAGTGTTTTTGTTTTACATTCTTTTGCTCTGTATGAATAATATATTGGGAAGAAAAGTGATGTTTTCAAAAAAAAACAAGTAGGTCTATTTAGCTATTGGTCTGTTTGCGCGCACTTGTCTGTGTGTGAACAAAACAAATTAGAAAAGGAATTCAGTACGAAGTTAAAAATTAGAACTTAAGTTAGGTACTATTAGGCCGACTTGAAGACCCGACACACATATTTTCATCAAAATCCGTCAACTGGGTATAGTTTATTCCTGCGATTTTCTTAAAAACGCCTGACACGATTTTTTTCAAAATGCTTCATTTACTACATTTTTATGCTTTACAAGATAGGATAAGCGTGATGTTTGCTGAAATTTTTGGGGGGCTTGTGCTTTCGTAGGAAAAAGTATTGTTTAAGACCGTGCTCTTAATATGTAGCCCTATTTTAGAGAAAAAGTGCATATAACAAAAGTTGTAGAATATTTAGATAGAATACTTAAAGCCCTGCGGCTTTTTATGAAACATTTGTTTGTACAACGCTTGGTTTAGCGCCAATTAGTGATTTTCTGTATTTTGCTGATCAAAATCGGTAAAAATGGAATTTTATAATATTTTGGTCTTAGTATGCATTTACGGTGAAAGTGTATATAACTAATGTCATACGAAATAAAAAAATTTGTTGTTGTTTAGGTCATCAGCCAAAAGACTGGTTTCAACCTGTAGAGGTTAAAGCACCTCAGTAAAACAAGAACTGAGGAGGTTTACCATGCCTTCCTCACTGAGTAGAAAAGTACGCTTATCAGCATGCCAGGCCCTCTGAAAAGCATTTATATTCCACTCTGCAGACGACACCTTCCCTTCATTCACCACAGGGTCTGGCTGTATAATGAAATTCATTACTTTCAGAGAAGACAACTCTGACTAGTGTCTTTTGCACCTCTACCTCTTCTGTTCTTAAATGATTCAGTCATTTAGTTGGCTGACCGTGTTATAAGAAACAGAACTATTTATTTTAACCCTGCAACGAACAGATTGAGTGTAAATAATTTGACACTCCACCTGTCTGTTATGGGCAAAAAAAATCTACAACTTTCATTTCTCTCATTTAGCGTCAATTAGTGATTTCAAATCAAACAGAGGTTGATTTTCATTTTGCGTCATTCACTCATGATTAAAATTAGGTTATGTTTTTATTTTACATTTTTTGCTAATGATTTAACAAAGATTATATTAAATTTTTTATTTACATTAGCAAAAGAACGTCGTGTGAGTATTTCACACGAGTTCTTTTTTTGGATTCAGATGGTTCCGGTGCAAAATCGACATGGAAACAATATTTTCCTTTCCTACATATTTATAAAAGGCAAGAAAAAGTAAAAATTAATAATAAAATAAAATATAAATAAAAAATTTTAAAAAATATTAAAAAAATAAGTGAGAAGTTTCGATCTGTTTTTGACCATTAATCTTGTTTGAAGTTTTCAGAATAAAAGAAAGTTTTTCGTGTAAGAGCTCGTTAAAGTAATGATAAAGCGAGAAACGTGTGCTTTTAATTAATCATTTAAACCATGTCTTGTTTCCTGTTAAAAGATTTTTTAATCCATGCGCGAAATTTTAAGTAAGATTCTAGTTCTATTGATTTGATTTTGTCTGTGTGTAGAAAACTACACGAACTGAGTAACTTTCTCTGAGAAATTAGTTGGGGGTGGGGTTGACAGTGACGGATCATCTCAGGAGACACAACTTTTGTTTAACACACCCACACACATACACATTTTACTTTAAACTTTCTTGTCACGCTTCCTACAGGTTGATTCAGAAATAAAAAGCAATCTCGCTTGAGGTTTTGATCGAGTGCTGATTTTATAGCGAAAAATCTTTTTTAAACACTCACACGACTTTTTCTTGTCAATGTAAATATTGAAATAAATATTTGTTTAATCATGAGTGCATTTATAACAATGTAAAATGAAAAACATAACCTAATTTTAATCATAAGTGAATGACGCAAAATTAAAATCAACCCTCTGTAGAACTTAAAATATGGAAAATCACAAATCAACGCAAACTAACTTTGTAAAAGAAAACGCTTGAAATAAAATTTGAAGGTTTTTTTAATTTTCTATAACTTTGATTACATACTTTTGTCGTAAAATGGGTAGGTACTAAGGCCACACACTTAAAAAAATCCGTTTTATTACCGATTTTGATGCATAAACTACAAAAATTCACTGATTTACAGCTAAACTAAGCGTTGTAGAAACAAAATGTTTGGTAAATGGAAATTCTAGATAGGTTTTCTAATTTCCTACAACTTTGATTACAAATCATTTTGCCCTTAACCCCTATATTAAGGCCATAATTAAAAAAGAAAGTTTTTTAAGAAAGCACAACCCCCCCCCCCCCCCGCTAATGGCACCAAGATTGTAGAATATAACAAAAATGTATTACATAAGATGATTTTAAGAATACCTAATCTGAAGCCGTTTATGAGAAAACTGCAAAAGTGAAAATTTGCACAAATCAACTACTACCTACTTCCGGCTGAAATATTTTGATGAAAATTTTACATTCAGTTAGCAAGATTTTTGTTTAGGTCAACAGCCAAAAGGCTGGTTTGAACCTTTAGAGGTTTTACTAGAGGCTTTCTAAGTAAAACGAGGAGTGAGGTGGTTTACCTACTTCCTCACTGAGTACAAAAGTAACCTATGCTTATCAGCATGCCAGGCACTCCGAAAAGCATCTATTTTACTATTTTATATCGTTTGTTGTTTAGGTCATCAGCCAAAAGGCTGGTTTGAACTTGTACAGGGTTTCTACTTTAAACGAGGAGTGAGGTGGTTTACCAAGCCTTCCTCACTGAGTAGAAAAGTATGCTTAGCAGCATGACCAGCTCTCTGAAAAGCCTATACTTTCCACCCTACAAATGACACCTTCACTTCATCCACCACAGGGTCTGTCTGTATAATAAAATACGCTTTTTCAGAGGAGATAACTCTGACTAGTGTCTTTTACATGTCTACCTCTTCTGTTCTTAAATAGTTCAGTCATGTAATTGGCTGACCACATGATAAGAAACAGAACCAATTTTTGTAGCCCTGTAACTAGCAGATCGAGTGCAAATAATTCAGCGTTCCACCTGCCTATTATGGGTGGTTAGCAAGATTATACGCAGATAAAGTAGGGGAGACCGAGGCTAGTAAGCCCAGGGGCAAGTAGGAGCACTCGCGATAAATCTGTTGTTTAGACGTTGTCAATCCTGAGACTTTGATCACTGTGAGTGACACTTTGATCACCTCTAGTCACTGTGAGTATTTCGTTGTGTTTTGAGCCGTTCATGTGAGCGTAACACCGTTCCACGTTAACTATTTGTTTTTTTACCACGGGTAAGTAAAACTTCGGTTTCTCTGTTATTAAATTTTATTATTTTGTATCATTAAAGTCACCAGTTCTTTGGGGTTTTTACTGTGCCAAGTAGAAGTAAATTGATTGCGTAGGTTTTTAACTACGCCATCGTTTTTCCTAAACGGTGAGTCAGGGCTAGTTGGCGCAACAGTCCCGGGGAAAGTTGGCGCATACGCCAAAAAAATAAGCAAACCAGGAGAGCCTTGGATACGGTGCACTTCATGTTGTACGTGGTGGTGGGTCCATGAAGCATGTGCAGGAGAGCCAAAAATTCTCTTTAGGTTTCCTAATTGTAATTCATGTAATGACACTGAATAGACCCTAACATGGCTAATGATTGTAGCGTCGTTCATGTAATCGTTCCTACAACGATTTAAAGTTTCCTAATGTTTATTAAGGTATCCAGAATCAACCAAAATAATATAAAGTAGCCTAATCTGTTTTTTTTTTTTGTTTTTTTAAGGAGTTTTATAGTTCATTGGTTAAACTAAGTAAACCTATTTAGACGTCTGATGAGCACTAAAATACAGATTTCTAAAACTGTAGATTACTGAAAAGTTAATTTTTTGTCATGACCGGTTCTAACATTCCAATTTTGTACTAGTTTATCAATAACATTCATTAAAATAATACGTTTCAACTGTTGTTTTATTTTATTTTCAACGCCACACACTCATATAACTGGTTAATTAATGAACAATAACTTCCGCCAACTTACCCCCAGGTACTGTGTCAACTAACCCCAATGGTGGGGTAGGTTGGCGCATCGGTTTTAATGACTTAAAATGTTCATAACTCACAAAAAATTTATATTAAAAAAATTTTTTAAATGGGACTTTAAGGCTAATATCTTAAGACATGTTATCAGTATAAAACAAAATCGCAAATACTTTGTAAATAGCTGCAAAGAAATATATGTAAAAAGTGCGCCAACTATCCTCGGTCTCCCCTATAGATTTGATCTATACACGTCTGCGCACTCGTGGTAAAAATGTTTTTTAAAAATGCGGCGTTCATATGCATTTTAGAGCAAACGTGTATAGTCAAGGTTGTAAAACAATACAAAACCTACAACTTTTATTTCAAAAAAACTTTTTTTACGTTAGTTTCGCAATATTTAGTGATTTTCTGTATTTTCTTCATCAATATCGGTAAAAATGAGCGTATATAATATTGCGGCCTTAGAATGAATTTTACGAAAAAAATGTACTACTCAATTAAAGTTATAGGAAATAAAAAAGTCGATATTTTTCATTTTTAGTAATTTCTTCTACACAGCTTAGTTCAGCCAAACAGGGTTCAGCTAATGTCGAAAAGAGGTTCATTTTCATTTTGCGTCATTCATACATGATTAAAATTAGGTTATGTTTTTCATTGAAATTGTTTACTAAGATTACGAAAGGATATATGTTTTATTATTTACATTGATGAGAGAAAGTCGTGCGAGTGTTTCACGCAAATTTTTTTAAATTCAGAATCTGCACTCTTGAGATTTTGAATAATTTTGAACCACCCTATAGGCCTACAGGACGATCTATTCTGGACTCTGCCTACATGGACCCCCTACTCTCTTCACCTCGCCCATGACTTTCTCGAGAACTTAATAAAGCACTTTAAAATTTCACTGTCAAGTTTTAATTAAAGTTCTTGATTCGTCCACACCATTTGACCGCTTATCTTAAACGAAAGTAAATGAATGTCCGTCAATTTGTTAAAAGTTATTGGGAGGAATAACTCTTCGAATCTTTGGAAGGTAGATTACCGGAATCGTTTTTTATTGTTCAAGTAAATCTGAAATGTAAAGTGATTTTGATAGGGAAAAATTTTACAAGTCTGGATTACCAATTTTATTTACTATATTAGGCCTACCTCACCTATCGATACAAAAAATCTGGTGTGAAACACTCACATAACTTTCTCATACCAATGCAAATAATTAATAATATAAACTAACATTATTAATAAAACATTAGAATAAACAAAAAAAAAACTAACCTCAATAAACATAACCTAATTTTAATCATGAGTGAAAGACGCAATATGAAAATCAACCTCAGTTTGGCTTAAAAATACGGAAAATCACTGTTTCACGCTAAACTAGGCTCTAAAGAGAAAAATGCTTTAAATAAAAGTTGTAGATATTTTCATTTCCTATAAATTTTATTATAGGTACACTTTTGTCGTAAAATGCATACTAAGGCTGAAATCTTAAAAAAATCGATTTTCACACGTTTTCGTGAGAAAAAACAGAAAATTGCTAATTACTGCTAAACTAAGCATTATACAAAAAAATGTTTGAGTTAAATTTTATAGGCTTTTAAATTCTCTACAACTTTTATTACATACATTTTTGCGCTAAAAGGCATATTAAAGTCGCAATCTTAAAAAAAAAACAATTATTTTACAAAAAAAAACAGCCTCACTAAGAATTTCAGCAGAGATGGCGCCTACCCTATCTTGTAGAGCATAAAAATTTTAGTAAATGAAGCGATTTTTAAAAAAAATCGTAAGAGCCGTTTTTGAGAAAATCGCAAAAATGTTAAAAATGACACGATTAAACTACTACTTCCGGTTGACCGATTTTGATGAAAATGTTCGTGTTAGGTCCGGTAGTGGTATCCAACTTAAGTTTCAAGTTTCAAGTTCGTACGATGTTCCGTTCTTGAGATATTTTGTTCATACACACACACACACGCGCGCGCGCGCGCGCACGCGCGCACGCACGCACAGAGAGAGAGAGACCAATTGCTAAAAACATGTTTTTTGGGTTCAGAGGGTTTGAAAACGTGTAGATCCGGTGAAAACTCGATTTCGAAAAATCGACATGTAAACAATATATTCCTTCCTATATTCATTTAGGCGAGAGAAAGTAAAAATTATGAGTAAACAATTTAAAATTAAAAACATAACCTAATTTTAGTCATGAGTGAATGAAAACTAATCTTTGTAGAACGTAAAAACACGGAAAATTACTAATTGACGCTAAACTAGATTCTGTTGAAAAAATTCTTAACAAAAAAGTTTAGGTTTTTAAATTTTTTAAAACTCTTATTATCGAGATAGAGGTTTAAAAGACACTAGTCAGAGTTACTCTCCTCTTAGAGTAATGAATTTCATTATTCAGCCAGAACTTGTGGTGAATGAACAAAAGGTACCATATGCAGAGTGGAAAGTAGGTGCTTTTCAGAGAGCCTGGCTTGCTGATAAGCATAGACTTATTCTTACATTCAGTGAGGAAGGCATGGTAAACAAACTCACTCCTCGTTTTACATATTGTAAAGCCTCTAGAGGTTCAAACCAGCATTTCAGCTGATGACCTAAACTACACAACAGCGATTTTTATTTACTTTTTCATTTACAACATAAGCTCCGCTCAATAAGTCTTCGTGGTTTACATGGTGGTATCTGCAAGAAATATCATGTGAAGGCTTGAATATTAGCCAAAAAGGTAAAGCATTTAAAGATTAATTAAGTTCTTCCGTGGGATACTCACCGTGATGCCTGAATAAATTGTCATCTTTTCTGGAAATTCCATCAGTACTGAATATCTGTAAAAGAATATAAAATTGGTCAAAAATATATACTAATTATATCAAAAATTACACTGATGGGTAAATGATAGGGTGTTCTCTTGTACAGTTAAACTTCTCTTAACGATCACCTCTCTCTCCGACCGCGGAACCGACTTTATTACTCATAACACCAAAGTATCTATACCCCTATTAAGCGACCACCCCTCACTCCGACCAACGAGCGCAGGGTAAAAAGGCATTTTCGTTTTCGGGCGACCATAAATTTTACAGCCACAAGGTTTAGGGAATTTCCAATATGGTATGTAGATGAACACCAATTGAACATGTTAGTTGTTTGCCTACTGCTATTCATTGTTAGGTTGTCTACGGAACAGTTACGCTCCTAGAATTCCAACAATTTTGTTGAAATTATATTTTTAATGTCTGGTGATCTTGTTTCTTCATAGATCCATCCATACCTGGACTCAAGGATCGTACGCCCGCCGCTGTGCAACATGTTTTCTAAACCCCCTCCTCGTACGTATTGTTTCACCCTCACCATTAGAGTACGATTGATGACACATCTGAAAGAATGTTTGGAAAATAAAATCGTAACAGATATATGCGACTAAATTATGAAAAATGAACATTCAACTTATTTTTTTATTAAAATGTAACATAACAACTGAAACTAGTGTAGGCTTCTTACAGAGCGGTGATTGTTTAATGTTTGTTTAATGTTTGTTTAATGTTTGTTTAATGTTTATTTAATGTTTGTTTTATTTTTGTATGCATTCATTATATAAGGGTACTTATCTACTGTATTTAATTGTGGTCTACTATGTTTTATTTACGTGTTTTTTCTTTCCACAATTTTCGTATCCATTTACTGCATTCATTTGATTCAGGTACTTTTTATTTTAACAACTTTTTAATGAATTTATGACATATATATTTACCTATTGTATTTGTTTTAGTAATGAAAAATAAAAAATTACATACAGCAACTTGGTACATATAATTAATTTAGTTTCAATTCTATAACCGTAAAATTCGCGCCCTTTTACCGCGTTACGCATAACTTAGGCCTACAATACTTAATAAAAAATACTTAATAAAAAAAACCGCCAACATTTCTCTAAACCCCTATTAAGCGACCAGCCCTCAAAAATACCAATTTACTCTTAAAACTGTGGTGGTCGCGTTAGAGAGGTTTAACTGTAATAAAAAAATCTGGTGTGAAACACTCACACAACTTTATTTTGCCAATATAAATAAAAACCAAATAATCTATGTTTAATGTAAGTTAACAATATAAAAATAAAATTAAAACGTAACTTTAATCATGAATTAATGACGCAAAATGAAAATCAACCTCTATTCTACTTAAAAATACGAAAAATCACCAATTGACGCTAAACTAGGCCCTGTCGAAGAAAATTCTTAGAAATAAAAGTTGCAGATTTTTTAAATTTTAATTTTACATTACCGTTTAGTTCCATAGATTGACCGTAAATACCATCTGGCACTTACGTATAACTTTTTATATGCCACAACTGGACCATTTACCTTTGTTTTAAAATGGTCATATTTGAACCTAGTGAATACAGGAAATGACAAAGTTGTTTATTTTACAATTCATCAATTGAACCCTTGAAATGATAAAAGTAATCATTACTAGTCAGAAAATGTTTAATAATTACAATAACCAACAATATACAAAAACGTACCCCTTTTTATAAAATACCCAAGAGTAAGCCAAGAATGTTAGCGAATAAGCTAGCATTTACAAAAGGAAGTACACGAATGATTACAAAACAAGAAAGTACAAACTGGCCATTCTTAACGAATTACATTATGCTCAGTAACATGATTATTTTTAAAGATACCAAAAATAATATTTCATATTTCATAAAACAATAAATAAAAATGTATGCAAAAGTCTAGCGCACAAGTTACTAATTGTGCACATTATTTAAACATATAGAATGCTTATTCGCCACCAATTTTATTCAGAAAATTATGTTACTCGTTACAAATTTAAAGATCATAAATAATTCATAATACATACATAATAACAAGATTGGAAAATTTAATTATAAAAGAAGTAAAAAATAAATTAGGTAACGTCCTTCAAGAAAGAACGAAGCAAGATTTTCCCAGCAGGCTTATCAGGCACATTCAAAATCTATTACCGATCCACCACAGCAAATAACCAAATTTAGTCACGGTTATCAAACAAATGCGTGGTTAAATACAAACGTTACTCTAGTACAAATTACAAATTTTTTTTCACAAAAGCTATTATAGTCAGACATGGGTACATAATGCTTTTTTTAAAATTTTTTAAATAAAATTTAGTTTTACCTCAAGTGACCAGGCAATATCAAATTGAATGACGAAAAAACATATAACTTACTCACCGGACACCGGGAACAAAAACAGGCAAGAAATAAATTTTATGGACATCATATTTTAAAAGTACAATGAAAAGAAACTCGGTCAATATTTAGGTAATAATAATACGCCATAAACAAGCAGGTAACCTATGTCAAGCCTTTGACGAATGGTACAAGACAAACCTATCAGCGAGTAAAAATTACAAAGTTAACCGACAGGCGAAGATAAAAAGGCGCACGCGCAATCTAGAGGTGTGAAAGTTAAACAAAACCGGACCGGACTAAAAGTAGAACATTCTATTACACGGAAAACAGATGTTACACCTTGTAGAGCATAAAAATAATGAAGTACATGAGGCTATAAAGAAAAATCATAGGAGCCGTTTTTCAGAAAATCGCAAAAAAGTGAAAATTACACGAATAAACTATTACTTCTTGTTAACCGATTTTTATGAAAATGTTCGTGTCTAGTCCTCTAGTGGTAGCCATCTTAAGTTCCAAGTTTCAACTTCATATAATATTCCGTTCTTGAGATATTGTGTTCACACGCACACACAGACCAATCGCTAAAAACATGGTTTCTTTTGGTTCAGGGGTCTGAAAAGATTATATCCGGTGAAAAATAGAATCCAAAAATCGGCATGAAAACAATACTTTCCTTCCTATAGTAGATTTATTTAGGTAAAGAGAAAGTTCAAAATTGAGTTTTCAGGAAAACATTTTTGTTCAACTTTCCCTTATTCAATTAGGAATTGCGGTTGTTGTTGTTTAGGTCAACAGCCGAAAGGCTGGTTTGAACCTGCAGAGGTTTTACTAATTAAAACGAGAAGTGAGGTGGTTTACCATTGCCTTCTTCACTGAGTGAAAAAGTACGCTTATCAGCATGCCGGGCCCTCTGAAAAGCACATTTTTTCCACTCTGCAAATGACCTTCACTTCATTCACCACAGGGTCTGGCTGTATAATGAAATTCATTACTTTCAGAGGAGATAACTCTGATTAGTGTCTTTTATACCTCTACCTCTTCTGTCCTTAAATGTTTCAGTCATTTAATTGGCTGACCATGTGTTAAGAAACAGAACTATTTATTTTAGCCCTGCAACGAACAGATTGGGTGTAAATAATTTGACACTCCACCTGTCTGCTCTGGGCAGAGGAATTGCTGTAGGCCTACCGACTCCTATAGTAATATGTTTTATTCCTTTTGAGAGAACCTACCTGTAAACGTTTGTGGATTAATCAAGTATTATCAGTAAACAATAAAGCTCTGCCGTTTGGGCAGCCGTTAGCTAAAATAGCACTATCTTGTTAATGGACGTCACAAGGAGTGCTTGGATTAACTAGAAATGGACGTCTTTAGACTTATTAATATATCCTAAAGCCTATACAAACAGTACGATTTCTAGAAATGTCACTAAATACTAGATCTATCGTGAGATTTCTGAACTGATAAAATTGTAAACAAAATAGGGGTATTTGTATTAAAATAATATCCATATTATATGATAAAACATTACTAATAGCAGTTTATCATGATAGAATTCTGTTTCGCATCTCTTCTTCTATTTTGTTCATGTATGGGTAATAAAAGTCGTACGCTTTTCCTAGGCGATGAAGTAGCTCCCACCAGTGGCGGCTATTCAGAAGAAGTAGGTGAAGAGCCTCTTCACCTGTTTTCTGGATAGTATAGAGATTTATTTCTCTCACAAAATAATTATAATTTCTGTAGGCTACTAACTATTTCATGTTTTACAATAAATGAAAAAGTGTCGTGTAAAATAGTAGGGTAGACTGATGCAAGTTTGGTACAGGGGCAAGTTTACATAGTGATCCTAGCTCACAAACCGTTTGTCGGAACGCAGCACTTGTCACGTCACACGATTTTTCATAAATTTATCCCTTTCGCATAAAAAATTTTAAAAAATCGGTTACACGATTGACTTCAAACGCACCACTACAAATAAAATCAGCAGACGCACGCTTCGGATTCGAGACTCAACTGAAGTTGTGCGATCGCCAGCGCCTTTTGAATACTAGTAACAGCACGACTTGTTCAAACACATCCATATGCATGTTCAAACATTCTCTCACAGTGAGTATTATAAAAGGATATTTAATTATAAAGAGCACGTACACATCAAGTAGGAACTTGTAAATTGCTCTTGTATGTGCATGTCATAGATGCATGTTCATACACGTCGCTACTATAAAATTATAAACGCAGCAATATAAAATAATAGCAAAAGTTATTTTCCATTTTTTTTACTGTCTATTACCTTTAAAGACATAAAATTAGTGCAGTTTGATTATATAATATTAAAAAAACATTTTACATTTAAAATTATCGTCAAAATTAAATTATTAATCGTAAGGCTTACTACGAGGTGTGGCTATTAAATAACGAGGCTGACGTTGTAAAATATTTTATTTTTATTTTATACATAATCACTTATTGTCACCTTCAATATACACCCCTTCTCTATCCCTACAACGCTCCATGCGAATTTTTCATTGTTGGAAACAGTGCTGGAAGTCATCTTCTGTCAGCTGCTTCAGGACACGTGCTGCTCAAAAATGTTTGAAATGAAGCTCGCAAAAATGTTTGTACTGACACTTTGTACGCGATTGAAAATGACCCAATTTTTTTGGAAACGATAATAACATGTGATGAAACGTGGTTTTTCACTTATGATCCGGAAACGAAGCGCCAATCCATGCACTGGAAGAGCCGAACTTCACCGAGAACCAAATAAAGCTTGAAAGAGCAAGTCAAAATTTAAAGCAATGAAGATTGCTTTTTTTATATCCATGGGATTTTGTACCTTCACTGGATTCCTCAAGGTCAAACAATTAATCAATATTACTCCCTTGAGGTACTTTCTAAACTACGTCAAAAAGTAAGGAAAAAACGCCCCGAAATGTGGAAGGACAAATCATGGGTTCTCCACCAAGACAATTCGCCAGCTCATTCCGCGTTATCTGTCAAGAGGTTCCTAGCCAAGTGCAGCATCTCAGTGTTAGAACATCCGCCTTATTCACCACATCTTGCACCATGTGACTTATATCTGTTCCGTAAGGTAAAATCTGCATTAAAAGGGACAAGATTTGAATCTGTGGAAGCTGTAAAAGAGAAAGCGGCACATGTCCTGAAGGAGCTGACAGAAGATGACTTCCAGCACTGTTTCCAACAATGGAAAATTCGCATGGAGCGTTGTAGGGATAAAGAAGGAGTGTATCTTATATTGAAGGTGACAATGAGTGATTATGTATAAAATTAAAATTAAATTTTTTACAACATAAGTCTCGTTATTTAATAGCCACACCTCGTATTATATTCGGGGGGGACGGGAGGTCGCGAAATATTAATTTTATTTATTTTTACTTTTTGGAGGTCGCGGGGCAAAAAGTTTGAGAATCACTGTTCTATAGAATTGTGTTTACTTTAATATTGCGAATAATTTTATAGCAGTAGAAATATTGAAATACATTGTGGAAATCGTTTTTTATAATCTTAATCAGAATTTTTCATAAAAATTAAATTAATAAACTCTCAAAAATGCAGCAATTTAACAATCAAATGATTCTGTTGTGAAACAGTCACAAGACTCTTTCTTAATAATGAATGGTCTGTGCTCTTGTGGTAAAAATAATTTTTTTAAGATATGGATTTTAGGGTGATAATGTATAAATTAAAGTTATAGAAAATTAAAAAACCTAGAACTTTTATTTCAAATATTTTAACTTTCTCTTGCCTGTATGAATATGTAGGAAAGTAGGTAGTATTGTTTTCATGTCAATTTTTCTAAATCGAGTTTCCACCGGATATACACGTTTTCAGAAACCCTAAACCTAAAAACATGTTTTTTAGCGATTAGTGTGTGTATGTGTGTGAACAAAATATCTCATGTAAGGAACATCACACCAAGTTGAAACCTGAAACTTAAGTAAGGTACTACTAGAGGATCCGATAGGAACATTTTCATCAAAATCGGTCAACCGGAAATAGTAGTTTATTCGTGTAATTTTTCACTTTTTACGATATTTTCAAAAACGGCTTGTACGATTTTTTTAAAAATCGCCTCATTTACTACATTTTTTATGCTCTACAAGATAGGGTAGGCGCCATAACTGCTGAGAATCTTGAGGAGGCTTTTCTGTCGTAGAAAATATTGTTTTTGACGATTGCGACCTTAATATGCATTTTAGGGCAAAAGAATACATAATAAAAGTTGTAGATAATTTAAAAATCTCCAATTTTTTTTTTTAATATTTCTTTGTGTAACGCTTAGTCTAGCGGTAATTATTGATTTTATGTTTTTCTCATGAAAATCTGTAAAAAATGGATTTTTAAGATTTCGGCCTTAGCATGCATTTAACGACGAAAGTGTACATTATCAAATTTATAGAAAATTAAAGGATATACAACTTTTATCAAAGGATTTTTCTTTACAGAGCCTTTGTTTATCGTCAAGATGTAATTTTCCGTATTATTAAGCCAAACTAAGGTTGGTTCATTTTGCATCACTCACTCATGATTAAAATAAGGTTATGTTTTTTGAGATTAGTTTTTTGTTTATTTTTAATGTTTTATTACTAATGTTAAGTTATATGGGTCATTATTTGCATTGGCGAGAGAAATTCGTGTGAGTGTTTCACAACAGATTTTTTGTTTTGTTTTAGTCTTGATTTTACAATTTACTTACCTCTATGCGATTCAGTGGAAGTTCAATTGCGAATTCATGTCCATAGCTTGCATAGAAATCGCAAACAATGATATAAGTATAAATATTTTGAAGGAAACTAAAAGGCGACTTCATTGCCTCGATCTTAAATCCTCTACCCAGCCTTTTGTTTCCTCGGATGACTTGTACGGAATCCCATTATATCCAATACGGTGTTATTTTGCTTGTCATATTTCAACTGCAACAAAGAAATAAACCAATTTTTTTTTATTTTGTCTTGCCCTATATGAATATATGCACATGGAAAGAAAGAGTTTTTTTCACTTCGAGTTTACCAAATCAAAGTTTTTCCGGAAACGTTTTCAGGCCCCTGAACCCAAAAGATGTTTTTACCGATTGGCTCGTGTAAATGAACAAAATATCTGAAGAACGGATAATCGTACCAAGTTGAAACTAAGAACTTAAGTGACGTATCAGTAGAATACCCGACACAAGGCCGCAGTATACAAAAATCCCGTGTTTTTACCAATTTTGGTAAAAATATAAATACAAAAAATATATATACAAAAATCCCGTGTTTTTACCAATTTTGGTAAAAACACTACGCCAATGCGGCCAAATACGCCAATGCGGCACGCATTGGCGTATTTGGTAACGTGCTCGCCTCTCATCATGCGGTCTTGGGTTCGAATCCCATTCAGGCACGGCATATTTTCATAGCTACGTTACAAAAAATCATTTCATCCTTCACCGTCTGCATTAGCAGTATTTGCAGAACAGTCGGACGTTAAACAAAAAAAAAAATTACCAATTTTGATGAGCAAAATATAGAAAATCACTAATTGGCGGTAAACTAAACGTTGTACAAAAACATGTTTGAAATAAAAGTTATAATTTTTTTTCTTTTTAATCTAGTACAACTTTAACTTTGTATATTTTTGCCCAAAAATGCAAATTAAAGCCTCAATCTAAAAAAAACCTTTCTTTTACCACGAAAAGTCTCTACAAAAATTTAGCACTTAATATATTTTTGCCCTAAAATGCAAATTAAAGCCTCAATCTAAAAAAAAACCTTTCTTTTACCACGAAAAGTCTCTACAAAAATTTAGCAGACATGACGCTTACCCTATCTTGTAGTGCATACAAAATTTAGCGAATGAGGCGATTTTTTAAAAAATTGTAGCAGCCGTTTTTTAGTAAATTGCAAAAAGTAATATAAAAGGACGAATAAACTATTACTTTCGGTTGACCGATTTTAATGAAAATGTTCTTGTTAGGTCCTCTAGTGGTATACCTAGTTTTAGCTCGGTAGCTATGAAGCTGAGGACAGAGCTTTTTTCTGGACTTACCTTCCAGTAGGTTGACCATATTGTGACAGTAAAATGTAAACGCACGGCTTTAGGCCCCAGGCGACAAATAATCGAAAAATTTCAGACAACGTAGTGACTCTAGACAGAAGGTCTAAAAACGAAGCAACTTCCGCCATCGAGGAAACCACTTGAAAAAAATGCAACTCCCCCAAGAGAGACAAACGCATACCAGCTGACACTACGGTGCAGCGCTTGTTACAAGACTCAGCTAACACATCACAGCCCGTTCTTGGAACCCCTTCCCCCCTGGCTAATTGCCCTCGGGATGGTAAAGCAAAGAACTGAAATACTGCTTTTCTTACAAACGGAAAACGAAACAAACCTGTGCAAGTAGCTTACTACTCGTTTTTAAGAAGGTAATCAAAACCCTTATCTAGTAGGATTTTCCCAGCCATCTGGGATTCTGAATTACATATTGGCCTGACTGTATTTAATAAAACATAAAAAATAAAAATAAATTTAATTTTTAAAAAGTTGTTACTTTCTCTTTTCCAAAAGAGACTCCTTTCGCAATACCGCACAACTTGGTTAATATATTTAAAAAGAAGTTCTGAAAAGGTGAAACCATGAAATTAATTTAAAAAGACAATTAAGTTACTTTACAAAAATAATAACAGATATTGAAAAGAGACCTCAACATCCATTGGTCTATATGACTCAAAACAGTATCGAGCGTTGATCGTTGGCAAATCATAGATATAGTCTTTAAAAATCTCTCAAAATAAATTCCCAGAGCATGTAGGTATTGTTCCGTAAAATTGGGAATGGATCTTCTAGAACCGAAAACAAGTTGCAAGTTTCAACTTCACGCCGTATTGCTTTCTTGAGATATGTTGTTCACACACAGATCAATCGCTTAAAAAATGGTTTTCAGGTTCAGGGGGCCTTTAAACAAGTATTTCCGGTGAAACCTCGATTTAGAAAAATCGACATGAAAACAATTCTTTATTATGAACTCATAAACGGCAAGAGAAGGTAAAAAGAGAATAGAGTTCTGAGAATAAATCAATATTTTGGAATATCGTACGGCTGAGTTAGTACCCATTGGCCATGAATTACATTTTTACATGTCCTCACGTGTGACTGTCTCCGAACACCATTAATTTCTTTTTCACACATCATTGATCATCCATCATTTACGTCAATATAACAAGTGACGGCCTTAAATTACAATAATAAAGCATGTATTAAATTAGCGGTAATCGCCGGAAAAACGCACTAACTTTCTTTCTGAAATTCAATCATTCACCAATTTTGATGGGGTGTTCATACTCGTACAAGTTTAATTCTTTGTAGTCAACAATAAGAAAAGGACCAATATTAATGCGGTTTTCAAAATTGATACAATTCGTTTTTAGATAACATGAATCTAATACAAAAATATTAAATTAATCCCGCTGGAACCAACATGCACGTTCGTGTAAATTTAACATTGCAATAAACTAATGGATTAAGTCGTAATAAACCATAACACCCAAAGATTTTTAAAAAACTAAAGGCCCTATTACACGAGGCCGAAAAATCACACAACAAAAAATTTTACGTGCGTGTAATGATTGTTTGTGTAACACTGAGGATTTCCAGTAGTTTTTATTGGACGAATTTCACTTTTAACTTGTTAACACGATCCTAAACACACTCCTCAATACCGGTTTCATCGACCAAAGAACGAAACAGACGAGAATACAGTAAATTTTTCGTGGTCTCTACTTCTTGCATTTTATGTACAACACCGATGCTGTTAGCATGCAAATGTAACTGTCGTGGCCTTGCAATTAGTAGATACTGAAATCCCAGCCTGTGAAGCAGTGGCGGCTCGTGCTTTCAAAAATAGGGGAAAGTTGCAAAAAACCAAGAAAAAATAACATACAAAAATAAGAATCGCCGGCCGCATTGGCGCAGTTGGTAACGTGCTCGCCTCTCATCATGCGGTCCTGGGTTCGAATCCCACTCAGGCACGGCATATTTTCATACGTTACAAAAAAAAACCATTTCATCCTCCATTGTACAATAGTTACACCCCAACGTCGTCGCTAATGACCGTTGTAGTTGATGCGACGTTAAATAAATTAAAAAAAAAATAATAAGAATCCGTGAGACTCTCGAAAGTAATAACATGTAAAATACACATAATTATACAAATCAAATGTGTGATACCTCATATACAAAACAACTAACATACATGTATGTAGAACATGCAGGTGCTGTAGGCTGGTCAACCCACCGTAATCTCTTCACTATTCGGGGACGGGTGGGGAGAGCTAGGCGTGCATTTTTGCCGCTGACGTCACCGTTGTCATGGCAATCCGTTCGCGCTGGAAGAGAAACGGCGGCCACCCGTCAACTCTTCACTTGGGTATTCATTACGTATATTTAGGTCATTACAAGGGCTATTTAAAACATTAGAAAGCTCACAAAGCAGATACAACAATTTTGTGTACTATTTTACTCGGCACTTCTTCATTTATTGTATATCAAAAAATAATTATAACAGAAATAATTTTTTATTTTGTGAGAGAAATAAATCTCGATACTATCCAGAAAATAAGTGAATTAGCTCATCACGTACCTGAATAGCCGCCATAGGCATGTACATAGAACATTCAGGTGCAGTAGGCTGGTCAACCCACCGCAATCTCTTCACTATTCGGGGACGGGTGGGGAGAGCTAGGCGTGCATTTTTGCCGCTGACGTCACCGTTGTCATGATATATACAAATATATATTTGTATATCATGATATACAAATCAAATGTGTGACACCTCACATACATAACAACTAACATACATGTACATAGAACATTCAGGTGCAGTAGGCTGGTCAACCCACCGCAATCTCTTCACTATTCGGGGACGGGTGGGGAGAGCTAGGCGTGCATTTTTGCCGCTGACGTCACCGGTGAGACCGGGTGACGTCACCCCAGTAAGAATTTATTTCATGAATTTAATGTTTTGACAGTTAGACAGTTACATTAATAAAAATCTTGTTTCGTTAATAAATAAGAATAAAAATTTGTTCAGGGTCTGCGAATCCTATTGGGCCTGTGACCCACTACCACCACTTTTCAAACATACCATTCAGATTTAATCGTTTGTAGAAGACATTTTATGTACATTTCTTCAACATTAATTATTAATGCTATCCCAAGCAAATTTATTGTTCTAATTTAAATAAAACACTTCCCAAAGAATTAACAAAGGGTTCCGTTCAGGTAATGTATTGGAATCATTTTTCAAGGAATCATGAATGTGTACCAATCAGTCAATATTTTACGTTTACACATCTTAATTTTTTCATCTATATTGATTAGGCCCTCATTTGTTAATATTTAATGTTTTTCGTTTCTTTTTCTTTGTTTATTTAACGTCGTATCAACTACTGTGGTCATTAGCGACGACGTTGGGTTGTAAATGTACAATGAATGATAAAATGATTTTTTGTAACTTATGAAAATATACCTTATACAAATAGGGATTTGCCTGAGTGGGATTCGAACCCAAGGCCACATGATGAGAGGTGAGCACGTTACCAACTACGCCAATGCGGCCGGCATTTAAACAGTTTTAGTGTTTAAAAAATCTCAAATTCATGTTTCTTACAATGTTTCCTCACTGTTTTCAATAATTAAGACGTTTATTTTCATTTATATCTTAAAAATATTCATTAAATTGTAATATGAAAATTAAAATATAACTAGAATATTAAATGCATAAAACATAAGACTGATACCTGCGCACAGGCCTCCTTTGTTGATATTTTTCCATTAATTAATTTTTATTTTGGTTTTGGTGTAATTTTAGGATTAAATAACAATGTTACTTGTTTGTTTTTTTATATTTTGTATAATTTTTGTGGAAATAAATTTTATTTCATTTCAATCGACATCATAGATACAAATTTCATTGGGAACGCTAGGGCAAAAAAAATGTATTCAGCGTGAAATTTGTATTTCTGGCGTAATCTGACGTCATAGATACAAATTTTATAGATGATCTTTAAACGCTGAGGCAAAAAATCCGTTAGACGTCCGGTCTAAGTAAATTTAACAAATTTCATATTTGCGAAAGAGGTGGTAGGTACGTAAAAATATGTCGGGTGTGTTGGTACCGCTGATTTTGTTTACTCACGTATTGGTGGTTACTACAAAACGGCATCTCAGTCACCTGTCCGAGATCTTACAACTGACTCTGACAAGTATTCAAATGTATGAGTTAAGTAAAAATGACAGAACGGTACGTTTTAAAATTAGTTTTGAAAAGATTTATAAAATCTTGCTTTTGTTTCAATACTTGGATGTGAATTATCATCCCCAGTAGAACAGTTTAGGTAGGTCACGAGGTTAAGATGGTCTGGTGCCAGTCTGGGTTCTCTGTGAAGAACTGCCTGAAGGATTTTACTAGGAGAGCGAGTCAAAGATGCTTTTACATCCTCCAGAACTTCCACAGTGTTATCATTCATGGTCTACCTGTTCTTTTGCGATCTTGTACACTACAAGTTTTATGAAATATAGTTTACACTGAAAATACATGTTTTCTGTACCTTTGAACCCAAAAAAGAAACATGATTTCACTAAATAGAGTGTTGTGGTTGTGTAAACAAAATATCTCGAGAACCGAATGGCGTACAAGTTAGAACTTGGAATCTCAGTTAGCTACTACGGAAGGACCCGACACGAACATTTTCATCAAATCGGTCAACCGGAAGTAGTAATTTATTCGTGCCATTTTTCACTTCTTTGAACAAATCTCCAATGATTTTTTTTTAATCTTCTCATTTACTACATTTCTTATGCTCTACAACATAGGGTATGCGTCGGCTAAAATTTTTGGAGGCTGTGTTCTCTCTGTAATTTTTTTTTAATGGCATTTCAGGTAAAGTGTAGGCCTATACAACCAAAGTTGTAGAAAATATTAAAAAACCTACAACGTTTTTCTGACATTGTTTTCTACAACGCTTTGTGTATGTCAATTAGTGATTTTTTGTATTTTTCTTATGAAAACTGGTAAAAAATGTGATTTTATTTGTATTCATTTAATAACAAAAGTGTATATAATTATAGGAAATTAAAAAATCTACAACTTTTAGTACTAGCATTTTATGCTAGCTACAATGCATAGTATATAGCGTCAAATTAGTGATTTTCCGTATTTTTCTGTCGAATAGTGATTGGTATTTATTTTGCGCCAATCATTCATGATCAAAATTAGATTATGTTTTTCATTTTAAATTTTTTATTAACGATTAAACATAGATTATATAGTTAATTACTTACCCTGGCATGAGAAAGTCGTGTGAGTGTTTCACACCAGATATTTGAGTTATAGCTTTTAGAGTGAAAATACCTTTTCAACATTTTGTTCTCACGATTCAATGTAAAATAAAAAGGGGTGGAACTTTGATCTATCCAGCTTCGTAACATTTGTTTGAATTAGTAAAATATTTTAAGGATCTTTTCTAAAAGAGCAAATAAATGAATAACATGTAATCAAAAAATATATTTGATACGTTATGTACAAATATATTCGTAAAAAAAGTAATTCAATTTAAACCCAAAGACAAAAAAGGAAAAACCAACAATTAAAGTTTACCTAATTAAAAAAAAGTTATATACGTAACTCGTATAATACAACTGAAAAATACTTCCTCTGAAAATGTTGTTATACAATATATTGAAAATGTCAAAGTGAAATGTTTTCACAGAATCATTATTTTACTCACTCATCTCAAAACCTCCGGGAAACAAAACAATGTATAAACTAATAAGCAAAAACCACCAATGCTATCCATTTGATGAGCTGTTCAGGGATTTTCAAGTACACTGGATACATTAATTAATTAATTAATTAATACAATGCCTTTATTTAAAACATATTAACAGCATATCACAAAAATAACAATACAAAAGAAAATAATACAAATGAAAATGAATACAAATGAAAATGAAATAAAATGAAATAACCAACAAACTCAGCATAATCTTGACATGACCTATAGATGGTCGTCTGCCAGGATTAGTAAATTCCGAATAAATCAAATTAAACTGCCTGTTTTCCTTGAGCGTAGCGATAAAATAGACAAATAACTAAACACTTAAACTTCTATTATTTTAACATAAATAAATAATTCTAAAATTTGATAAGAATATTACAAAGAATTCTTTTAAATTGTTCAATAGGAAAAATAGGCCTAGCCAAATCAATAATATAAAAATAAATCAGTTGTCAATCAACAGGAAAAAGAAATGCAACGGGTCTTTCAAGCAAATCAGCATCCAAAATTCAACAGCAGATAATACAGATATGAAAGGGCGCACACTGGTGATTTACCATCTCCCATCCTCACACGCAATCTATCACATACTCTTTTACACCACATACACATACTACATAATCACATACACATACTCTCACGCACTCTGTATTTACAAATGACTCGTTTTTTTTTTTTTTTTTACCCTGCACATTCATATAATTAATAATTAAATTCGTTTACTAGCCCTCTTCTATAACAAAGTGCAACTCGTAAATATCCCGCTAGTTTCTTCCAACTTTTACCATTTAACCAGTCCAACACTTCCTCGTCATTCAATTCGGATTTACCGAAATAATTTACACGTATACTACTTAATATGGGACATCTTCCCTTAAAATGCAAAGTATCTTCTTTACTCCGTAAGTTACACAGGGAACACAACCACTGGGGTTCCTCCCTATCACATCTGAAATTTAAACTTAGTAATTCTCCCCTAGCCCGGAAAATTAATCCCGTAGTACACCTATCTAAGCCCAGATTCAAAAAATTATTTTCTCTTAAGTCGTGCTCCAACCGACTAAACAGACTATGATATTGCGCATCTGCAGCTCGCCGTAAAAAAATCTCCTTAAAATTGTTTTTAGCACATGCCAATATACTTTCCAGCTCATCCCTCCATCCTGTCACTCCATGCATTCCTCTACTTAAAGCACACCCATACCTTTCACTCAATCGCAACCACTCTCCATACCACCCAATTTCACTCTCAATCATTCTTTCGGCTAACCTACGTGGCAATCTATGCCTGGGCAACTCCAACACTCTCAGTACATAATTAAAATGTATACGAAATATAAATAGAAAGAGCATTTCCACATTTATTCCTAAATAAATTATATAATTAGGAGTGGCTCTTGGTAAAGCAAGTAATTTTTTGACAAAAAATCGCATCACCTCCTCCAAACAATCATATTGCCGGAAGCCCCAGATCTGTGCGCCGTAGGTAGCCACTGCCCTACTCACCGCCCGAAAAATTTTCCACTTAGCCTCCATTGACACTTCCTTCTTAATGATAAAATTTTTCCACACACCATTTAGGCCAAACTTAGCAATCGCTGATCTTTCTTTAACATGCTCAGTGAAAGACAAACTTGTAGTTAACGTAACTCCTAAATATTTATACTTCTTAACTACTTCAATTTCCTCATTCCCCAGAAACCATTTCTCACAAGCCGCTAAACGACCCCCTTTCCTAAACACCATTATTTTTGATTTTTGAGTATTAATTTCTAGTCCCCAACGATCACAATAATTTTTCAGGTCCATTATCATTCTCTGTAAATCCCTTGGCGTGGATGCAAGAATAACCATATCGTCCGCGTACAATAATATTTTAACATTTATATCTCCTAACCATATTCCCTCCCCCAGATGATCCCCAATGTCATTTACAAAAATAGAAAATAATATAGGAGACAAAAGACATCCTTGTTTTAATCCTTTTACGGTATCAAAAAATTCTGTAATCATATTATTACACCATACCCCAGCCTTAGTACCCCTATATAGTTCCGCTATAACACATATAAAACGATGAGACAGCCCCAATTTATAAATTAACGCTTCTCTATCTACTCGATCAAAAGCTGCCTTTAAATCTACAAAGAAACAGTAAACTTTTTTACGCCTACCCAGTAATTTCAATTTTACTATGTTATAAAGATTAAATATGTTGTCAACCGCGGAATAGCTCTTCCTAAAGCCAGCCTGATATTCGGATAACACGTCATTTTTATATATCCACCTCTCTAATCTACTTAACATCACGCCCGAAAATAACTTAGCGACTGCATTTACAAACGAAATCCCTCTATAATTTCCCACCTCAGCCATATCCCCCTTTTTATAAATCGGAAAAATCACCGATTCCCGAAAATTCTGGGGCACAGACAAATGCGTTAAAATATTATTAAATACTTCCAGAGCTAAATTTAGTACTTCCCTTGGTGCATTCTTAAAAAACTCTATCGGAATACCGTCCGTACCGGGCGCCTTATTATCTTTCGCTCTAGCCAAAACCATCTGTAGCTCGCCCCATTTAATCTCACCATCAAGCATTTCGTCCACCCTATACGGCATCGCATATGCCATCGGCTGTGCTGCTATAAATTCACCTAATAAATTACTGAAGTGAAGTCGCCAAGCTTGTGGTGAAATTCTCGTCGACATTTTAAAAGGCTTATTCCTAAAAATTTTCACAAGTCCCCAGAATGATCCTGAATCCCTAACAGTACCAATCTTCTTCGCTGCCTGCCTATAAAATTGAAATTTCTTATTTTTACACAGCTTGGTATAAAATTTATTCAACTGCAAATACGCATTTTTTGTTTCCACATTATTACATCGCCTATACATATTTAACTGTTTAAAGCACCTCACCCTAGCCCTCTCACACTCCCAATCATACCACTCCTGTTTAAAAACCTTATTATTTTTTCTAACTAGCCCCCTATTATCTGCTGCTTCCTTAATTAAACTAAGTATTTTATTACTTGCTTCACCTGTATCCCTGGGTAACGGACAAATTCCTTTAACATTCCGCCGGATATAAGCCTCATATTTTTCCTTTCCTGATTTGACCCAATAAAGCCTTGGTAAAAGAGCCAGATCAACAACATCCGGCGCATATTGCGATGATATAATATCCACCTCCAAAGGCATGTGGTCTGAATAGATAACTTGACCCACTTTAAAATTACTAACAAGATTCACCATATCCCATGACACGCAACACAAATCAATCACCGACTCACCCAAACTACTTACAAACGTAAATTCACCAGTCGCATCCCCCTTCACTCTACCATTCAGAACCACCAAGTTAAAGTTCTCGCACATATCTAAAAATTTTCTACCTTTACTGTTTATAATTTTATCTTTTGATACTCTACAATAATTTATTAAATTTGTAGAACTGAGAATTTACTCTGGTAGTATTTGATGCTCACCAATCCTACAATTAAAATCGCCGATTAGAATAATACCATTATTTGGACTATGATTTTCTAAAATTTCCCACAAATTTGACCATTCTTCCTCCCACCTTTCTCTATCGCAACTAAGATACACGGGAATAATCATAACCGGAACCTGCCTAAATTTGACATTAATCACAACCCTGTCATCTATTGTCATAAACTTAGCATCCCTAAATTTATTTTTCCTAAATCCAACAACGGTTCCACCTTTAGCTCTACCCATATTGTTAACTCTTACTGCCGTCGTCAAACAAATATCATACTCAGCGAAAAAACCAGTAACCCATCCCGATTGCCCCTCCTCCAAAAAGGTCTCATATAAACAAAAAATATCAGAAGTTTTAACAAAATTATGAAAATGAATATCGCTACATTTACTTTTAAGACCCGCTACATTAAAACTAATCAACCTAATACCGCAATAATTACTCACATGAAAGCCACCAACATCACAACCAATTCGAGTATTTGGACTACCTTGGCAGACGACATCCTCCTATGCATAATTAACCTCTTCGTTACTACCTAATATCATTTCTCTGTTTTTCATAAAACTCAAACCAGAAAAGTCCTTTCCGCATATTTCTTTCAATTTTTCCAACCCGCACCCATTTTTTGATTGTAATCCGGCACTCTCCGAAAAAGTAAACACCCGCCCTCTAAAGTACAGTTTATCCACTGCCACAAAAACCCCTTCTTCTCCCACAGTTTTCCTTATTTATTTTTTCAAAGCCAATAGCACACTGCGACTTCTACGAGTTTCTACACTAAAGTCTCTATGTACTACATATCGGGTCCCCTTTAATTTATATGCATTCTTAAGAATACAATTTATGTCCCTTTCTTCCGGTATATGTGCTATGATAGGAGCATTGTCTCTGTTTTTACCCAAAGAGTGTGCACGATTTATTTTAACACTATTTGAAACTGCCAGAATCGTGTTGCAAAAGTTCTCAACGATTTCACAACAATCACTCCCCTTGTTATATGTAAGCCCCTTGAAAATTAAATTATTCCTTCTAGAACGATCCTCTAAATTAACAATTTTACACTTCAAAAAGTTATTTTCGCTCTTTAATTTTGATACCTCCACTTTTAAACCAACATTTTCTTTTATTAACTCATCTATAGAATTTTTTAGTTCATTCATGTCGTTTTTAGATGCTAAACTACTTAACTTTTTATCCAAAAGCCTTCCTAAGACCGCTTCCATATCCTTTACTGAAGCCTGTGTCGATCAAGAAGTTCCTGATCGCGAATCCATATCTTTTGCGGTTTTCTTCTTTTCTTGACCCAAATTCTCAGGAGAACTTAACGACCGTGGACGCTTATTCGTCGAGAAATAATTTTCAAGTGCGTTCGGCATTCAAAAATACACCAATTGAATATTCCCAAAAAAAAACAACACAAAAATAATCGAAAATGCAAATACTAATGAATATAAATACAATTTTTCACTAACGGACACGCCGCCACACGAACAACGAATATTTAAATAGTATTTATCTATTCCGATACGGACAATGACAAATACGTCTACTCTCTACGACTGCCAATTTACTAATCCAAGTACACTGGATACATGAAAGCTTTAAGCACGAGAAGTTCTTATTCAGGCACTTAAAACAAAAGCTTTTCATTACAATACCCGAAATAGACATTTGGTTCCACTCCGCTGGGCTTCCACCGAATTATATGGTAACACGTATGTCTACATTCGTTCGGGATCTGCGTATGATAACAAAAAAAATAGGCTTACAACAAAAATAGACTTAATTTAACAATTATACTAACTTAGGTACTTCGTGTTGTTGTTTAGGTCATTAGCTGATAGGCTGGTTTGAACCTCTAAAGGCTTTACTAAGTAAAACGAGGAGTGAGGTGGTTTAACATTGCCTTTCTCACTGAATGGAAAAGTATGCTTATCAGCATGTACGGCCTTCTGAAAGACATCGACTTTCCACCCTGAAAATTACATCGTCACTTCATTTACCCCAGGATTTGGGTGTAAAATGAAATTCATTACTCTCCGTGGAGATAACTCTGACTAGTATCTTTTACCTCTTGTGTTCTTAAATGCTTCAGTCATACAATTAGCTGACCATGTGATAAGAAACAGAACTACTTTTTGTAGCCCTAGAATTACCAGATCGAGTGCAAATAATTTAACACTCTACCGGCCTGTTATGGGCCAACTTTAAACTTATAAAAATTAATTATTTGTTTACAAAATAAATGATTGAACTTAGACTACGAACGAATACTATTAGATTACTTAAAAAAGTCCTATTTTACTTTGATCACATTAGGTACTTTTGTCATAAAATGCATAGCTACTAAGGCCGCAATCTTAAAAAATTTCATTCTTTACCGATTTTGATGAGCAAAAACGGAAATCATTAAAATTGATGCTTAACTAAGCGTCGTAGAAACAAAAATGTTTGAAATAAAAAGTTGTAGAAATTTTAATTTCCTACAACTTTAGTTATACTTATTTTTTCCCTAAAATGCATTATTAAGGCTGCAATATTAAAAGAAACATATTTTACAACGAAAGCACTGCCTCCGTAATAATTTCAGCAGACATGGCGTTTACATGCGTTTCTCCTATAGAGAAAAAAATCTAGAAAATGAGATGATTTTATATAAAATTGTAGAAGCCGTTTTAAAAAAAATCGCAAAAAATAAAAAATCCCACAAATAAACTATATACCTACAACTTCCGATTGCCCGATTTTGATACAGGTTCTTTCTTGGTACCTAACTTTGGTTTCAAGTTTCAGTTCCAAGTACGATAGTCTGTTCTTGAAATATTTGGTCCACACGCACAGAGCAAGAAACATGTAAACATAAGTAAAAAAACATGTTTTTTGGTTCAGGAGGCCTGAAAACCTGTATTTCTGGTGAAAATTCAACATGAAAATAATACTTTCCTTCCTTTATATTCATACAGGGAAGAGGAAGAAAAAAGAATTGAGAGATAATCAAACACTCCTTTAACTCGATTTTAACGATAATTGTTGCAAACCGACGAAACGAATAAACTTCTTTCTAGACGTTCTTTTTGTGTCATTTCGAGTATTTGCTCGCATAAAAGTAAAAACCACTTGTATCGAGTCGAATAGATTTAAGTACACAAACTCCTTACAAGCACTTACTTTGACTAGTTGATGACAATTGCCAAGTATATTTCAAGAGGTATTTGTGAGAGGTAAAATGTTTTAATCAAAATTTCATACTGTTTTCCAAAACTTAATTCTGCGTCAGTAAAGGATCTGAGATAGTTTTTGGTGGGTAAAATGAGTTTTTTCCTTCTTCCCAAATTACGACTAACTACTTATAGGAAATTTAGGTGTTTTTTTTGTTTTTGTTTAACGTCCGACTGTTCTGCAATTACTGCTAATGCAGACGGTGAAAGATGAAATGATTTTTGTAACGTATGAAAATATGCCGTGCCTGAATGGGATTCGAACCAAAGACCGCATGATGAGAGGCGAGCACGTTACTAACTACGCCAATGCGGCCGGCATATTTAGGTGTTTACATACCGTTAAGGTAACAGGGAATCCCAATCTTTTACCATTTCAACATAAGGAGTATTTTATCAACAAATTTCTCAACCAATCTATATCAAAGTTTTTATAACCGGTCACTAGTGGTGACCGCAGCTAGGACCTATCACCCTTCTAACGGCTAAAATTCTTAGGGGTTTATTGCTCTCGTAGTAAAAAATGTTTATTTTTTTTAAATTTGGGACCTTAATATGAATTTTATCCACTGGGTTGGTCTAGTAGGAAAGTTGTCATTTACACGCCATACATACCATTCTCAACTCATTAGGTCATGGGGTAGCTTATTGCTCTTAAATTGAACGGATTGCAACGTACACACATTAGGAATTAAAAATATATTATATAAGTAACTGAATTTTAATAAACCTAACATTAGTAATAAAACATTAGAAATAAACAAAAAACTAGCCTCAATAAACATAACCTAATTTTAATCATATATGAAAGACGCAAAATGAAAATCGATCTCAGTTTGCCTTAAAAATCGGAAAATCACTCTTTCACGCTAAACTAGGCTCTGTAGAGAAAAACGCTTTAAATAAAAGTAGTAGATCTTTTACTTTTCTATAAATTCAATTATATACACTTTTGTCATAAAATGCATACTAAGGCCGAATTCTTAAAAAAAATCAATTTTTCACACGTTTTCGTGAGAAAAACAGAAAATCGCTAATTACCGTTTAACAAAATATTGTTTGAAATAAAAGTTGTAGAATTTTAAATTCTCTAAATTTTTTATTACATAACGTTTTGCGCTCTAATACATATTAAAGCCGTAATCTTAAAAAAAACACTTTTTTACGTAAAAACAGCCTCACCAAGAATTTCAACAGACATGGCGCCTAGCCTATCTTGTAGAGAATAAAAAATTGAGTAAACCAGGCGATGTTAAAAAAAATCGCAGGACTAGTTTTTGAGAAAATTGAAAAAAGTGAAAAATTACACGAATAAACTACTACTTTCGGTTGACCGATTTTGATGAAAATGTTCGTGTCGGGTCCGGTAGTGGGATGTAACTTAAGTTTCAAGTTTCAAGTTCGTAGGATGTTCCATTCTTGAGATATTCTGTTCACACACACACACACACACACACACACAGAGAGACACGCGCACAGACCAATCGCTAAAAACATGTTTTTTGGGTTCAGGGGGTCTGAAAACGTGTAGATCCGGTGAAAACTCGATTTCTAAAAATCGACATGAAAATAATACTTTCCCTTCCTATATATTCATATAGGCAAGAGGAAGTAAAAAATGCATTTTAGGGTAAAGATGTAGGCCTATATAATTGAAAATGTATAAAATTAAAACCTACAACGCTTAACCTACTTTATCGTCAATTAATTAATGATTTTCTGTAATTTTTTATCATAATCGGTAAAAAGTGGCATTGTTACTTTCACTTTCCCTGTAAAAATATATAAAGAAGAAACGTATTGTTTTCACATCGATTTTTAGAATCGAGTTTTCACTGAAAATACCCGTCTTCATATCCCCTGAACCCAAACAACATGTTTTAGCGATTTTTCTGTGTGAAAAAATTAACCCAAGAACGGAATAATGTACGAAGATGAAACTTGGAACGCTGGCCTAAATTAAGTATCCCTAAGAAACCTGACAGACAATTTCATCAAAATCGGCCAACCGAAAGTAATAGTTTATTGGTGCACTTCTTTGCAATTTTCTCAACACGGGTTCTACGATTTTTCTTAAAAATTTCCTCTCATGCTACATTTATTAGCCTATACTCTACAAGATAAAGTCATGTCTGCTGAAATTCTTGGGTGGCCGTGCTTTCGTGGTAAAAATTGTTTTTCTTCAAAATTGCAGTCGTAATATGCATTTTAGAGGGAAAATGTATTACTCAAAGAGATAATTGGTCCGAGTGTGAACAAAGTATCTCAAGAACGGAATACAGTATAATACAGCAATATAGTATGAAGTTACAATTTTGAACTTAACTTAGGTACCACTACGGGACCCGAAACGAACATATTCATCAAAATTAGTTTACCGAAAGTTGTAGTTTATTTGTACATTTTTTAAATTTTTTTGCGATTTTTTTCTTTTTTGTATTAATGGCTACTACGATTTTTTTTAAATCCCCTCATTTAATACATTTTTTATGCTTTACAAGAAAAGGGTAAGCACCATGTCTGCTAAAATTTTTTAGAGCCTATGCTCTCATAAGAAAAATTGTTTTTTTTTAAAGATTGCGGCCTTACTACGCATTTTATGACAAAAGTAAGTAAAAGTGTATAAAAGTTATAGGAAATTAAAAAATCTACAAATTTTATTTTAACCATTTGTCTCTACACAGTTTAGTTTAGCATCAGTTAGTGAATTTCCTGATTTTTTTAAGTTGAACAGAGGTTGGCTTTCATTTTGAGTCATTCACTCCTGATTAAAATTTGTTTTTTTTATATTACTCATGAATAAACATAGGTTGTATGGATTATTTGTTTACATTAGCAAGGGAAATTCGTGTGAGTTTCACATCAAATTTTTGCTTTTTTTAATATTGTTAACTATACTCTTTAAAGAGGCAGTTTGTGCCTCATTTATCGGGTTTGATTTCCCTAGCTGGAAATCAAACCCGTCAAGGTTAACTACTGTTTTTTTTTTTTTGTTTTTTTGTAATAGGCTACTCGTGTACGTAAATTAAACTTTTAGAAGATATATGATATTCTGAAGGATAAAGTAGCTTTTAAAATAAATTTTCTTTCATAAAACCCAAAGGAATTGACAAAAGCTGGGCTGAACAGTTCCAATAAAGTGGGGTGGGTTACTATTCTTTACCTAACGACATTTTACAAGACAAAACATGTCTACCAACCTAACAATATTTCACTGATTTATTAAGCCTTGATTTATTTTTTCGTTAACATTATTGGTCGAACTTTAAAAAGCCTAAATATTTATGATTCCTGCAACTGACAGTTGATGTTATTAAAAACGGTTGCTTGAATAAAATAGTTAATTCGGTCTCCTTCACACTTTCCCGGGTTTCATCCACTATTCCCAGTTTTCATCCATACTTCATTTCTTACATTACCGTATACAAAGTATTTATAGAAGGAAATTACCTAGGCTACTGCTTTCATGTTCATATTTTGAAATCGAGTTTTCACCGGAAGTACATGTGTTCAGGCCTTCTGAACCCAAAAACCATGTTTTTGTGGTGATTGGTCAGTGTCTGAACAAAATATCCGAAGAACGGAATCTCATTCGAAGTTCAGACTTGAAACTTTAGTGTGATACGAGCAAAAGAATGCGTTGGAAGCAGCAGCAGAAGAGAAAGTAAAAAAGTATGATAACATCAGGAATGAAGTTTGCAGAATACTCGATTGCACAGGAACACCTGGCAGCGTTGTGTCTCTGGTGTTCAATTCTACAGGAGCCATCCCCAATACTACGGAACAACATCTCCGTGCTCTCGGAATTTATTCTGAGTCTTGTGAAGACTATAACTTATCTATGGTGTGCCTTGGATCATCACTTGATATTGTCTTGAGCCATATAGACCAATGACTCTTGAAGTCTCTTTTTAATTTTTTTTTGTGATGATGCCTACACAAGCCTTGGGCTCGTGCGTAGGTAATGAAATGTGGTGATTTACAGATGAAACAATGCCAGACCTGACCGGGAATCGAACCCGGGACCCCGGTATAATAGCCAGTAGCGCTGACCACTACACCACGGGCCGGCTAAAAAACAATAACAATGTATTTGTTATATTTGTTAGAAAACGGCTTGTACGATTTTATTTAAAACTAGCAATAATACCCGTTCTTTGAACGGTTTTCTTTGTGCTGTGGGCGGTCTTTTGGAGTACAGAGTTCGATTCCTGTCAGGTCTGATATTCTTTAATCATTCATTGTTATCTACCTCCTTTCAACGTCAGCATTATTATTAATGAAAAAAATATAGTTGGACGTAAATTAAAAGCGAGATCGTGGTGTTTTTAAATCAAGATACGCAGCGCTTTATTATTTTCAGAAGCGTAGTTATTTTTAATTTCTAACAATAATGATTACTTTAGTGAATGTAAAATAGCCTTTATTGAGATATAATAATACATCTCAATGTATCCATAATAATTCAATGACCTTTTGAGGCGCTAACCGTAGCTTATGTTCATCAACAAACTCGGCCTCGCGAAATAGTGAGTGCTTTCCCTGTCAGCCTCAAGACAATTAGAACGGGCTTCAGAGCACTCACTTCTGCGAATAGAAGCCTGACGAGCCTGCTGAGATGATAATCGTAGCCCATGTTCTTCAACAGACTTGGCCTCGCATAGTTGTGAGTGTCTCTCCCAGTCAGCCTTAGGCGACTGGAGTGGGCTTCAGAGCACTCACTTTTACGGACAGGAGCCTGGTGGACTCGTTTAAATACCAGTAGTTGTTCTACGGGTTCAATTTGGCGAGTATGACTAAGCCTTTCTCGATTTGTCTTAAGGTTTTATGTTGTAGCTTCCTGGTTCTCATTACCCCTGTTTAATTTTATAATTTTAGTACGTCTTGTAATTTTGATCAAGCATGACTTCTTCTGCGAAGGCATAATTATCTTGGAAATAAGAATAAAAATATCATACGGAGTTAAGAGATATCTAGGAGTAAAGAAAACAAACTAAATAGGAGTACCAGTAATTACTTGTAAAAACTTCAAAAAATGAAGAAATTAAAATAAGATGAAAGTGAAAGAATTGAAACACAATGTGTTTACAACAGTAAGCAACTGTTATCGAGGCTGGGACTCTAGACAGCCAGTTTCGTTTACTGGTGGAATATGTGTGAGCGAAACCCAAACAGATTCAACAAAAATTGATTTGTATTGTTTTACATACTCCACGATGTTTAACTTACAAACTCTAAAGATGACTGATTCATTTTTGACAAAGTGACTGAGAGTGGGTGTGCGTGTGTGGTAGGGTAGGATAGGTAACTGAACGTAGCTACTATAAAAAATAATTTTTCTTTTACTATGAATGGATAAGGGTTCCGGCGCGTCGGCCTCAGTTTATTGTTCTGTTTATTTTGTATGTATTTATGTATCTACATAAATAAAATTGTGATTTTGTCTGTACAATTTTCCAAAATGCCCCCAATTTTGTTTCTACGCCATATCTACCACGTAAACACCAAAAATAAGTTCAGCTGAATTTTTATCTGTTTGTTTATCTGTTTGGCTGTTTGTATGTTACGGTATCACGCAAGAACCGTGGAACCAAATTCAATAAATTTCGGTATTTAGGTTCTGGACATATAATAAATATGAAAATAAGCTATAATTGTTTATAATATCAAAAAAGGATGGGGGAGTTCAGAAGAAGGGGTAAACAAAAAACTACGAATATCTCCGTTTAAAGTCAATGTATCAAAAAATGTTATATAATCGAAATTACGACAAGTTTAAAGACAAATAATTTGATTATTTAAAGTTTTTCATTTTCATGCATAATAACGGAGATTTTACCAATTTAAAAAAAATAAACCAATATTTTAGAAGAATATTAACATACAAAATAAAGAGAACAATAAACATAGGCCTACACGCCGGTAAAACCCGTATTCATTCAGTCAGTTACCTACCTACCCATTCCGGTCACATTGTCAAAAATGAATCAGTCGTCTCAATAGTTAGTTAGTTAACCATCGTGGTGTTCCTATTTTGATTTACCTTTCATTTAACAACGGTAGCATAACAGCTATTTTTATTGCTTTGTAGCAAATAATTAAATTTCCTACAGTTACATTACACACACAGATTTGTGTAAGTAAATCTTTAAAACATAAATTTTCATTGTTCTGTATATAGTAAATTTATTTTTTTATGTAAACAATGCAAATTAATTTTTGTTGAGTCTGCTTGGGTTTCGCCCATACACATACCCCAAACCACCAGTAAAAATCTGGTGTGAAACACTCACACAACTTTCTCTTGCCAATGCAAATAATTAACAATAAACCTAACATTAGTAATAAAATATTAGAAATAAACAAAAAACTAACCTCAAAAAACATTAGTGAAATACGCAAAATTAAAATCGACCTCAGTTTGGCTTAAAAATACGGAAAATCGCTCCTACACGCTAAACTAGGCACTGTACAAAAAAAAGCTATAAATAAAAGTTGTAGATCTGGTAATTTTCTACAAATTTTATTATACACACTTTTGTCGTAAAATGCATTCTAAGGCCGAAATCTTAAAATTATCGATTTTTCACACGTTTTCGTGAGAAAAAAACAGAAAATCGCTAATTACCACTAAACTAAGCGTTATACAAAAACATGTTTGAAATAAAAGTTGTAGAATTTTACATTCTCTACAGGTTTTATTATATAACGTTTTGCGCTAAAATGCATATTAAAGCCGCAATCTTAAAAAGAAAATGTTTTTAGGCGAAAACAGCCTCACCCAGAATTTCAGCAAACATGGCGCCTACCCTATCTTGTAGAGAATAAAAAATTGAGTAAATGAGGTGATTAAAAAAAAATCGTAGGACCAGTTTTTGAGAAAATCGCAAAAAAGTGAAAAATGACTCGAATAAACTACTACTTCCGTTTGACCGATTTTGATGAAAATGTTCGTGTCGGGTCCGGTAGTGGTATGTAACTTAAGTTTCAAGTTTCAAGTTCGTACAATGTTCCGTTCTTGAGATATTTTGTATACACACACACACACACACACACACACACACACACAGACACATAGACACACACACAGACCAATCGCTAAAAACATGTTTTTTGGGTTCAGGGGGTCTGAAAACGTATAGATCCGGTGAAAAGTCGATTTCTTAAAATCGACATGAAAACAATACTTTCCTTCCTATATATTCATATAGGCAAGAGAAAGTAAAAAAAAACTGGCTGGAGGTTCCATCCAGCCTCGATAACAATTGTTTTACTGTTGCGCACATTGTGTTTCGATTCTTTCAATTTTTTAATTCCTTTAATGTTAATAGATTTTGAAGTTTTTAGAAGAGGGTACTAGTTTCTTATTTAGTTCGTTTTCTTCACTCCCACATAAAATATATCTTACCTCAGTAAAATACGATGTTTTTCTTATTTTTAAGATAATTATGCTTCGCGGAAGAGGTCATGCTTGGCGAAAATTACAAGACGTGCCAAAATTATAAAATTAAAAAGGGCTAACGAGAGCCAGGAACCTACTCTACACCAAAGTTAAAAACAAATCGAGAGAGGAAATTTGCAACAACAACTGGTGTTTCAACGAGTCCGCCAGGCTTCTTGTGTAGGAGTGCTCTGAAGCCCTTCTAATCGCCTTACGGCTGACAGAGAAAGGCACTCACAATTTTACGAGGCCGAGTCTGTTGATGAAATTAAGTTAACGTCTCAACAGGTCATTGAGTTAATATGAACATATTGAGATATAATATCATGTCTCAATAAAGGCGAATTCACATTCACTAAAGATCATTATTGTTGGAAATTAAAAATTAACCACACTTCTGAAAATAATAAAGCGCCGCGTATCTTAATTTAAGAACACCAAGATATCGCTTTTATTTTACGTCCAACTACTTTTTTTTTGTTCATTAATAATAATGCTGACGTTGAAAGGAGGTAGGTTGATAAAAATTAATGATTAAAGAATATCAGCCTGACAGGGATGGAACTCGATACCCCAACCAACCGTCCACAGCACCAAGAAAACCGTTCGAAGAACAGGAATTTAAACCATTATTCCTCTAAAATATTGATATATTTATTTTTATAAAATTGGTAATCTATCCATTATTATGCATGAAAATGAAAAATCTTTACAATAATCAAACTTATTTCTCTTAAAACGTTTCGTAATTTATTTTGATTATATAACATTTTTTGATACATTGACTTTTAACGGAGATATTCGTAGTTTCTTGTATACCCCTCCCTCTGAACTCCCCCGTCTCTTTGAGATATTAAAAAAAGTTATAGCCTATATTCATTTTGAATATGTCCAGAAACTAAATACCGAAATTCATTGAATTTGGTTCCGCGGTTTTTCCGTGATACCGTAATATACAAACAGGCAAACAGACAAAAATTCAGCTGAACTTATTTTCAGTGTTTACTAGGTAGAAACAAAATTTGGGGCATTTTGAAAAATTGTACAGATAAAGTTACAATTTTATTTATATAGATTGCCTCATTTACTGTATTTTTTGTGTGCTGTAATATAGGGGTAAGTGGCATATCTGCCGAAATTCTCAGAAATGGTGTGCTCTCGTGGTAAAAAATTGTTTTTTTTTTTAACATTACGGCCATAATTTGCATTTTAGGGAACAAGTGTCTAGTTTAACTAAAATTGTAGGAAATAAAAAACCGTACCTGTTTCAAATTATTTTTCTACAATGTATTGTGATTTTATGTAGGCCCTACGTATTATATTCATCAAAATCGATACAAATGGGATTTTTTAATATTTCGATATTAGCAGCCTATAAATTTAACGACAAAAGTGTACATAATTAAAGTTACAGAAAATTAAAAAAATCTAAAACATTTATTTGAAGAATCGTTTTCTACAGAGCTTAGTTTACCTTCACTTAGTGATTTTTTATTTTCTACAACCTATGATTGTGTATATTTTTGCCCTAAAATGTGTATTATAAAGTCACAATATTAAAAAAAAACTATTTTTTACACGAAAGCACAGTCTCACAAACTTTTCAGCAGACAAGCCGCTATTCCTACCTATATTATAGATCATAAAAAATGTACTAAATGAGGCGATTTTAAATAAAATAGTAAGAGCCGTTTTGAAAATATCGCAAATATGAGAAAAATTGCACGAAGATACCATCAATTCCGGTTGACCGATTTTGAACGAAATGTTCGTGTAGAGTCGCATGAAGTATCTGATTTAAGTATGTTTCAAGTTTCAAGTTCGTATGATACTCTGTTCTCGAGATATTTTGTTCTCACACAAGCACGCACACACAAACACACAGACACTTACACAGACACACACGCTCACGCGCGCACACACACACACACACAGACCAATCACTAAAAACATGTTTTTTGGGTTCAGAAGGTCTTAAAACGTGTAGATCCGGTGAAAACTTGATTTTGAAAAATCGACATGAAAACAATACTTTCCTTCCTATATATTCATATAGGCAAGAGAAAGTAAAAATCTGGTGTCAAACACTCACACAACTTTCTCTTGCCAATGCAAAAATTTACAATATTCCTGACATTATTAATAATAACATTAGAAATAAACAAAAAACTAACTTTAATAACATAACCTAATTTTAAAAATGAGTGAAAGACGCAAAATAAAAATCAACCTCATATCACCTTAAAATTACGGTAAAACACTCTTTCACCCTAAACTAAGCTCTGTAGAGAAAAACGGTTTGAAAGAAAATTTTATAGCGTTTAATTTCGTACAAATTTCATTATACACACTTTTGTCGTAAAATGCATACTAAGTCCGAAATCTTAAAAAAATCAATTTTTCACACGTTTTTGTGAGAAAAAAACAGAAAATCGCTAATTACCGCTAAACTACGCGTTATACAAAACAATGTTAGAAACAAGAGTTGTAGCATTTTAAATTTTCTACAACTTTTGTTATATAAATTTTTGGAGTAAAATGCATATTAATGCCGTTTTCTTAAAAAACAAATTTTTTACGTAAAAACAGCCTCACCGAGAATTTCAGCAAACATGGCGCCAACCCTATCTTGTAGAGAATAAATAATTGAGTAAACCAGGCGATCTAAAAAAATCATAGGACCAGGTTTTGAAAAATTCGCAGAAAAGTTAAAATTCTACGAAAAAACTACTACTTCCGGTTGACCGATATTGATGAAAATGTTCGTGTCCGGTACAGTACGTAGTAATATGTAACTTTAGTTTCAAATTCGTACAATTTTCCGTTCTTGAGATATTTTGTATACACACACAGACCAATCGCTAAAAACATGTTTTTTTGGGTTCAGCGGGTCTGTATACGTGTATATTAGGGTGAAGAGTGAATTTGTTGTGATCGACATGAAAACAATACTTTCCTTCCTATATAGTATTCATTAGGCGGCCAGAGAAATTAAAAAGTACATTAATTCTAGTCTAGCTCCGAAGAGTGAAACGGTGAAATATTGAATGTCTAGTTTTTGTCTCTTATAGACCTCAGAATACATCTCCATCAATGGATTCTTATTCTACGCCTCTTAATGCATTAGAAACGACCAACAACAGAACAAGGTTGAAAATTTACAAAAAAATCTGGTGTGAAACACTCACACAACTTTCTCTTGCCAATGCAAAAATTTACAAAACCCTGACATCATTAATAAAACATTAGGAATAAACAAAAAACTAACCTCAATAAACAGTGTGTCTGCGTGTGTGTGTGTGTGCGCGCGCGCGTGTGTGTGTGTGTGTACAAAATATCTCAAGAACAGAACATCGTACGAACTTGAAACTTAAGTTAAATACCACTACCGGACCCGACACGAACATTTTCATCAAAATCGGTCAACCGGAAGTAGTAGTTTATTCGTAGAATTTTTAACTTTTTTGCGATTTTCTCAAAAACTGGTCCTACGATTTTTTTTAAAATCGCCTGGTTTACTCAATTTTTTATTCTCTACAAGATAGGGTAGGCGCCATGTTTGCTGAAATTCTGCGTGAGGCTGTTTTTACGTAAAAACATTTTCTTTTTAAGATTGCTGCTTTAATATGCACTTTAGCGCAAAACGTTACATAATAAAAGTTGTAGAAAATGTAAAATTCTACAACTTTTATTTCAAATATTTTTTTGTATAACGCTTAGTTTAGCGGTAATTAGCGATTTTCTGTTTTTTTCTCACGAAAACGTGTGAAAAATCGATTTTTTTAAGATTTCGGCCTTAGAATGCATTTTACGACAAAAGTGTATTAAATAAAATTTATAGGAAATTAAAAGATCTACAACTTTTATTTCAAGCATTTTTCTCTACAGAGCCTAGTTGAGCGTGAAAGATTGATTTTCCGTATTTTTAGGCCAAACTGAGGTTGATATTCATTTTGCGTGTTTCTCTCATGATTGAAATAAGGTTATGATTTTGAGGTTAGTTTTTTATTTTTTTCTAATGTTTTATTACTATTGTAAGGTTTATTGTTAATTATTTGCATTGGCAAGAGAAAGTTGTGTTAGTGTTTCACACCAAATTTTTTTCTTAATAATTGTAATGTAGTAATTACTTATTCTTAATTAGTAATACCTCCGTTATCATGCATTAAAATGGAAAACTTTACAAAATAAAACTTATTTGTCTTTAATCATTTCGTAATTTCGATTGTATAACATTTTTGGTACAGTGACTTTTAATGGAGGTATTTGTATTTTTCTGTTTACCCCTCCCTCTGAACTCCCCCATCCCTTTGTGATATTAAAAAAGTTTATAGCCTATTTTTATATCGATTATGTCCAGAACCTAAATACCGGAATTCATTGAATTTGGTTCAGCGGTTCTTGAGTGATGCCACCACATACAAACAAATAAAAAGACAAACAAAGAGATAAAAATTCAGCTGAACTTATTTTCAGTGTTTACTTGACAGATCTGGCGTAGAAACAAAATTTGGGGCACTTTGAAAAATTGTAGACAAAATCTTAATTTCATTTATATAGATAGGGCAAGGGAAACTAAAACCATTCAAATATCCGAAATTTACCTAATTTCTTACAGAAAAGTACCGTGTAACAAAGTATTAATTAATTAGTTTCACCGTGAAACAAAATATTAAATTAATGTTAATCATAAATTTATTTATTATTTTTTTAATTTAATTAAAGTTACATCAACATCTTGGTAATAACCAAGATTAGCGTAGTCGGTAATAAGCGACTACGGTGGGTTTTTTAACTTAAACGTTGAGTTATGAGATAAAAATTTCTAGGCCCTAGCCGGAAATCAAACCTGGGACCTCTTCAT